>JABUQX010134460.1:0-17500 GCA_015478945.1 Trachelipus rathkii | reverse complement strand
TCGTTATTTTTTGCATTCGGTATTTTGAAGTTTTTGTAAATAAGTAATAATTAACAAAAACTTAAAGGCTTAAATGCATGAATAAAAGTTTGAAATCAACGATTTATTCTTTATCTTTTATACAAATTTTCTTAAGCTTAAGTTATAATGAATATAATTTATGAAACGTGTCGCCACCAAATTTCAGATAAAATGTATTGTACAGTAAACATAAAAAATAAATAAAATAATATAACATAACAAAAGAAAATATAAATATATATATATATATATATATATATATATATATATATATATATATATATATATATATATATATATATATATATATATATATATATATATATATATATATAGTAAATTATTTAGAATATTTCCCCCAACGAGGAAGAACCTACTAGGAAAGTAATTATCCGGTTATCCGGCCGGATAACAATGATATCCGGCCGGATACCGGATAGTCAAAAACTTGGCCGGATACCGGATAGTTGCGGATATAAGGCTATCTCATATATATATATATATATATATATATATATATATATGATATATATATATATATATATATATGCTGCTCATATATATATCTCACTGTCACTCCCTACTCCCCTCTTATGAGAACTGGGCAATCTTAAAGATAACTCTTACCATTATAGGTTGGTCCCAGATGCATAGGCTAGGCCTATGCAAAATATGATCCAGCAAAAGTATTTTTTCCATTTCTGGGTCTTTTAATGTACTGGATTATAATTGAAAATCTTATGTTATTATATAGCTAACACAGTTTATGTGAAGGGGCATTTAATGTTAACATAAGAGTACTCAGATTTTGCTTTCAAGCAATCTTTAATTTACCTTGTATAATGAAGCAAATTTATGACTTAAAAATTGAAAATGGTTAACCTTTAATTTTTCTAATTGCTAAGAATAATTTGTAGTCATTTTTATAGTAATAGGCATTTTAATAAAATTTTGTAAAGTCTATTAAAAGAGGAAATTAATCTATAGGAAAAAATGACATAAATACAAATTTAGTTAAGAACTTTTTTTCTTGAAAAATAAATTTTGTGAGCTAGGAAAATGTTCATTATATATACAACTTATACAAGCCAGAAATTTCCTGCGTATTTGATGCCATTTATTTTCAATATTTTCATTTTTTATTATATATTGTATATGAGTAGGCTATTTATACTGTGTATAAGTATACCTATATGGTAATGAACAATGATCAAGAATTAGATGGAATTATAGAATGCAGTTTGACCCCTAGAATAGATTGCATTCCAACCACATCAACACGTGAAGTGGTTTTCAATAAGTTATTCATATACGGGAACAGGAAGTAAAAAAAAAGAGGCACCATTTCTGAAGTGAGAAGCTTAACTTGAAGATGTTCAAAGAGAACATTTCCAGAAGAAAATTAATGAATTAATTGTATAATAAAAAGGGATACTGCTAGGGTTACATAATAGTAAGAAAAATTGGGGGGAAAAAACGTTTAGACGTAATAACAATTTTGTATAAGTGGCGTTACAATATAAAGTCTAATTTTAATTTTCCCCAAACCCAAGAATGCCCGAAATAAATATTTTTAGTAAAAACATTAGGACCTATAATATTTTTCATTCAAACTTTTGTTTTTTTAAATTTATTTAAAATTATATATAGTTAAATTATATAGTAATAATTATAAAAGGGCGATGAATCTGTTATATGACTCAGATACTGGTTATATATGATTATTAGTAGTGAGTATCTTAGTATAGTTAGTATTATATTTAATATATAATATATATTTATTGTGTATCTATATATATTAGATATTTTATACTAATATATATATATATATACATACTATATCTACTATTTATTATATATTATAAATAGTTTATCTATTTAGATATAGTTAGTCTGTTAGCATTATGGTTGAAATAAGGTGTATATATAGTCATTTGATATTTTAAAATTTTCAAAATCATTCTAAAACATAAAAAATTGAATATATATTTCTTAATTATATTTATATTTTTTATATTAAAGATATATACCAATGAATAAAACCCCATACTACAAAGAAATCTAATAAAATAATATTATAAAATAAATTATTACAAATATAAATATAATTAAAATATATTATATATATAAAGTTAAAATATTAAAATAAATAAATAAAATATTGATAATAATTTATGAATAATATTATACTTTTTTGGATTATTTACAAATATATTTAATGACATCATCAGATAAATATTATATTTATACTTAAAAATATAGAATACTATATGTCTTTTAACTAGTAGGTATAATATAGAATAGATTAGTAAACCAATGATAATAGCATGTAAATAAGCTATAGAAATTATCAAATATATAGTAGTATATATATCAAATATACGCTATATTAATAATAAGTTATCATCTATATTTTTGTTTATATGCTCTAACTATAGCAACCTAAAAAGAAGAGACTAAGTTCATACATAATAAGATATTTATCAAAAAATGACAGTTGTATAGTATAATATGATACATAAATATAATATATATATGATCATAACCTATGTAGTCATATATAGTATATAATTTAATTGGTTTGCTAAATAATTCCAATTACAAAGGTAGCTCCTTACAATGCCTTAAGTATAAAGACCCAATAGTAGTGACCAAAAGGAGGTAAAAGTTAAATTTGTCTTTTTTTAATGTAAAAATTAGAACTGCCTAATACCGGAAATTAAGCAGTTATGAAACTTGTCTATAAAGATATTTTAGTTCGGTCTGTAATAAATCTCTATCCGTATGGTGGTGTCCAAGGTGCATTTGCCAACTTTATGAGCGAGTTTTACTGCTCATAAATACACCCTATTAGAAAGTGCATTTGATCAGTATTACTTATAAAAGTGACACAAAGTACGACTATTAGCGGATTGCCATCCCAAATTTTCCCTAGATTCCTTCGTTTTAGCTTTATACCCTAAATGAGTCCATCCACCTCTATACGATTTACCAATGACCATAACTACTGACTGTGTTAAGAATGGCCCACTTGTATCCAAGTTTCAATTGTATTTTCTAGACCAAGTATATCACAAATTTGTAGACGCATGATAGTGTTATATAACAAAGTTGTAATGAAGAATGTTGGCACGCTTTGCAAATGATCACTAACTTCGTGAATACATTGGATTCTGTACCAATAAAAGAATATTCCAATAACTATCCAATTTCGTACCTCTATAGTATTTCCTTAAAAAATTGCTGTTAGGATTAATTTTGTTTGCAATATAGTAAAGCAAGGAAATTTATGTGTAACCATCATTTTTTACGTGAGAGTGATAGAGTCTCATAATTGCTCATGAAGGGTATTACGTTTTGGTCTTTCAAAAATTAATGCTTAATACATTTTAATTCAATAAATTAATTTAACATAAGCTAAGTTTCGATTATCTTCATTAGTGTATAAGGTTTGTAGCTGAATTAGGCCAAGTCATTTCTCATTATTCATTCCGCCTACATAGTATCTTTCACTTCACGTAACTTCAACAATCGTAGTGGCTGGAATTATTAATGTCCGTCTTCATGATTAAAAGTGCGAATAACATTTCATTACCATCTTTCCTTACTGGTTTCTGGATTCCTACTCTTAGCCATCACTATTGTACTGCTAACTAATTTTAATATAGATGGCTGAAATTTAAAACATTACGTCCAAATTTCCCTCAAATTCCAATCAAGGAGAATTTAAACCGGTCCTAATCGTAAATACAAATAACTAATTCGTGGTTAAGTGAGAAAGCCTACAAAGTATGTCTTTCAATGTTGAATATAGTCGGTTTAGCAGGAATATAACAAGAGCTAACTGAACATATATCGAGACTGTCTCTGCACACAATGTTCTCAGTAGATTAGAGCACTACTGACCGTTTGGTATGTATGTGACGATAGATACATTATTATATACATTTCGAATATCGTTGTTTTGTTGGTCTTTCAGACCAGATTCTGGAAATGATATCTTGACTGCATTTGGATTCTTTAAACTAAACTAGTTTTAGAACTATTAACACGCTGTACTAAAACAATAAGAGATATGGCTAGATAAACAACACACCACTAACTACAAAAACCACCGACCCAGCTAAACTAACTTACCCAACAGACACACAACAAGTTAGATAACACGTAAGGGAACATGATTACTGACACTTGCCGCATCCCACAACCCTTTTACCTACAAGGCCGCGACAAATGACGTCCCAAACGAACAACACACAGCAGGTAACAGATTTATCACTTTAATACACCTACTTTTACGTACACCTATCTAAAGTAACAGCCCAAACTAAGTGGGATAACACTCAAACCAATCCCTTTAGCAAAGCGATATTTGCATATCTATCGATCAACAGGATAGAAACCACCAAAGTATAAGTACTACAACACATGTGTAATGTATATTAACTCCAACACTTCGATTACAAAATCCAGACATTTATGGTTGGGGTCTTATACTTAGCTTTACAACAAAATATCCTAAACTTCACCGAACCAAATTCTTTCCTTCAACATGTGTCGAAGCC
The DNA here is from genome assembly GCA_015478945.1 of Trachelipus rathkii. Lineage (NCBI taxonomy): Eukaryota > Metazoa > Arthropoda > Malacostraca > Isopoda > Trachelipodidae > Trachelipus > Trachelipus rathkii. The sequence goes on along the minus strand of JABUQX010134460.1, from coordinate 12,914 downwards.
TATTGGGTTCCAGCAAATTTATAGGCCCTTTTCGTTTTTCCGAAACAGGATCTATAAGTTCTGATCGAACATTTTGTCTTCTTAACTGAGAGTACACAGTGAGATTTGCAAAAGTGCAATTATTATCATTCCGGTGAAATATAGCAATTAGCGATTTAATATTCACCATAGCGAACAAAATTTACTAAAAGTAATCTAAAATTTAGTTAAGCCAATGTTACCACATGACCTGATATCACAATTTGTTACACCGATGAGGTGATATAGTCTCTTTCATATAATAAATAACTACAAATTTCATTCTATAATTTCTCAGGTAGCTCATGATGCCTTTTTTACCCTGCATGAAAAAGTGTCGTCTATAAGGTGGCTATTAAGTATTCAACCTTTACCTGCCTCTTTTGCGTCGTAAGTGAATTAGAGGTAAAAAGAGCCATTCTGTAACTAAGATTGGGAAAATGTGCTGACTCAACGAAATTACATAGAGTGGAAACATTTTTTGCTAATTAAGATTTACTAATGTATTTAATCAATGGTACTTTCAAATACGTACTTAAAGATACTTAGATCGTCTAGATTCTAGAATCATAACATTAAATATACAGCCTGCTTCCAGTCCGAGGTCGCTAACGTAATGGTTCTTTCCAAGTATTTGTAGACGGTTTGTCAATTCAGATTCAATTACATCTGGTTCGATTATATGTTTTGCACAGATTGTTGGTCTTTTTCTGCCATCAATAACCTAATCAGCTACTTTTGTTTGAACAGTGATTTCGTCTTTCTGTCAAAGCTTCTGATCGTCAATTTAGTTCATCCTCATGCTCTCCTTCTTTCCTTTTTCAATGGCTAGAGTTTAAAGATAAACTTTACGATATAGATAATATTGAGCTGTCTATAATGCACAAATAACAATCACGCTCTACACTCACCCTTTTATATGGTGCTTAAAACCACTATACGCTGAACAATCATCTCTCGTGCCATGCGAGTTTCGATATGAACCAAACCTAATGCTCGGATGTGTACGTATATACTTACTCCTCTCATTTACTTAACGATTTCGTTCACCATCAGCACGCGTATAATGAGCTTCATTTCAACGATTGTTATAACAATGTCTTCTGGCATGGCAGCCTGAAATCGCGTCGTCTTATAATATGATTAATCGTTTAGAAGCATGTGTGACTTGAGGAAGTTGTTCTAGATCTCTTGTGTTATGACCACGAGCAAATATCATCCTACGTTAATCCAATACTGAAGGCACAGGATAACAATTGTTATACCCATCAATGAACAATAGATCACTTGAGGGCGCACGTCAATAGTTATTTCCCTTATAACATGCATCTAAGTAGGCGATTTAAACATCTTGCACCCGCTCAGCGTTCTCTTGCCATGGTATCATCGTAATTCACTTATGTCCCAGTAAACTCACCACAGTGTGCATTATATAATTTCGTTATCATCTGTCTCATTTGCGACACTGTCACGATAGAATGTCCGACCTGATTAATATATGCCTTAGATTAAATATTAAATAAAGACTCAGTAATACTCTCTGTTATCACGACGGTCTGCTGTGCTCAAAATATGCGGTCGCGAGACATAGTCAATGAGTAATACTCGCTATTTTACCTCAACACGAGAGGATCATGTTCACTGCTTACACTTGTGGGAGCACACCGTCTCGGAAATCAGGGACTGACTCCTCTCAACTGCCAGGTGACCGGTTTTTCCTTTCACAGACCCGCCTCCCTTGGTTAGTGAGTCGACTGCGTTCAATACTCGCTCTTACTAGCAAGACACTCCATAACTGCAGAAAGTGCATTTCATGTCCTTCGCTCCAGCCTGTCAAGGCTCTATTACTCATCTTGTTATATAATTATAAGTAAGTATGCTTAGAGTATGGTAATATATCATCTTCATCATTTCTGAAAGGTTGCCCTCACGCTCGCCATGCAACTCTATCTCTTTCATAAGCCTTATTATCAATTTGTACTAACGAGAAGGATGTTATACACAGTACATGAACTACTCTTTTCAACTATTCGGATATATACTATACGCATTTCGTATGTGTGCAATCCTCCTTAAGCTATTCTTCTATACACTAATGAATAATAGATTGTAACTTATGAATTTATAAATTAGATATTGAGATTATAATGATGACAAAAATAGTTATTTATAAGATATCTAATAGATAAGTTCCCAGGATTAAAACTTGCTATTTCACTTATTAAACTCAATATAATAATAATTAGTGAGTCCCTACATCTTATAAGTCGTATTGTTATATGATAGTAATAGTAATGAAATATATTACTGGACTGACATAGTATAACGTCATGAATGGAATATATTACTGTATACTAATTGAAATAATGTATTAGAAGAAGTAATTGAATAATTATGAAATTGAATCAATTAATTAAAGCTTAATTACTTATAGATAATATATTTATCTATAGTTTTTGAGGACCACATTTTTGACTAAACAAAACTAATTTCAAATGTAAGGAGACTTAGTCCAGTGGAATTAAGGAATGAATGAATAAATTAATGAGTTACTCTCTCATATTTATATATAATATAATTAATGATAAATATATATATGAATGAAATAACTCGATTTTCAGATAGGTATATGAAAATATTCTTATATATTATAAGTGATAGATGTGTAGATCAGTATAATAATATGAACAATAAGATAGATAATAATAAATTTTAATCGGAATATAATGGATTTCCACTCAAGATAGTAGAATACGATGTATAGTAATTCGGATGTATAACATAATGTTATAATGGGGGCATGAAACATAGTGTAAGAGTTAGAATGTGTGTGAATTGAATAAGCTAGATAGTGATCGAATATACCCTGAATAATTAACAAAGTGAGATAATATGGCGCTAATAATATTATGAATTAGGAATTAGTATTATAATAACAATGTTAAATGATAGAAGTAAGAATAGGAAAGTATAAGAAATACGATAGTATAGATAGAATATGTATCTAAGAGCGTGATCTATGGTAGATAAGCATAGAACTTAGATCATAGTATAGAGTCTTAGGATATAAGGGAGAGAGGATATTATTATTTCTCCTAAAAATTTTACAAAATGAATTTACAAATAAGGTACATCATAAATTAGTCTTATTTTGGACCCTTAGTGGAGCTTAAAGAGCAATATAAGATAGAGAGAGAAATTTAAGGATAACTAAAAAAAATAAGTTTAGATATATATATTGCGTCGAGAATCCCATGTGAGTTCGGGATAGAGACGTCTATCGGGCATTAGACAAGTACAATATGATAACTGTTGAGAATTCAAGCCAAGCTGGGCTCTAACATGTTAATACTTCGGGCGAAGCGAATCGGCTCTCGTAAATGAGAAAATTTATTCTTGCATAGTGATATCAGAGAGAGCGCAGAGAACTTCGTCTGTTTCATAGGTAGAGAATGTCCAATACAGAAATACAGACCTACATAGATTCGAGTTTAAACATGTACCTCTTAGGTATCATGGCAGTTGCAGAGCATGGCCGTGGAGTAGTCGTGGGCAATTCTCAGCCGTGCATCATGCACCCGGAGCGGCAACAGGTGTGTGGGATTGTATGAAATGGAAATTTGGCAATTATATTATATTAATACATTTCAGCGAGTTTAGCTTATAAAAAGACGTCATTCCACTTTAAGTATTACCAACATTTCTATAAAATATCAGATGTGAGCAATTACATACTGGCAAAAAGAAGCTCTAAATTATCTTAATTTTCCTGGAATAACTGAATCGGTGCTTTTGTTGGAAGGAACCCCAACGAATATCCCCCAGGAAGCACAGACCAAGTAACCGGTAGATATAGTGGTAAGGAGATAAACCCAAAGTGACGGTAAAATACGCCCAACTCGACTATTTAGCAGTTGGTCACTTAGATGGAAAAATCACAAAAACCGTTACCTCATGAAGAAATAAAAAAATTAGACTTCAAAGAAAAGTATGATGGGAATGTGAAGTGCTCATAATACTGACAATGGATCATGGGAAAGTTTCATGGCTCTCATCAACTCACACCACTCACGAAGAGTGATTAAAAAACCTAGATCCTTTATTTACAGAGACATTTTCCATACCCTTCATAATTCCTTAATTGGTATCTATTCTGGCAAAGGTTGGGTAAAAAGCAATACGTGACTTTGTTTTTGTCAAGACTTTAAAGGAGAGCCTGTTAAACTTACACCAACAAGAAACAGTGCCAACTTCTAGTTCCCGATTATTGTGGAACTATTCGGAGAGCCAAAAATTGCCATTTGATTAACAAGTCTCTTAAGAGGAGCAAATACATCATGCGCTAATGATCACAAGACATAATGTACTAAGAAGCAGAGTTCAGATTCAAGGTTAAGTATAAATTAAGAGATAGGACAGCCCAGAACCGCTTCCCTCGATGGGAGCGACCCATACACTCTCACAGAAACATCAGGGACATCTCGCAATTAATCTGAAACAAATTTGGCGTCGTGTTGGTCAGGATAGGATTTTAATAAAGTCATGAGCAAGACCCCTATACACAATATCTATGAGTTATGAAGCAATACCTCATCCATGCAAATTAGCTGTGTCAAAAGTCTTACTCAAGTGACAGAAACACCAACAAAATAGCCTTCCAGAGAAAGCCTTCAAGTGCCTTCTGATGCTTACGCTTCAATAATGCCTTGTACAGTATCCCGCCCTTAGAAAACCAAATTGCGGATTAGTTAGAATCAATTGTTACCAGAAATTAGTTACTCAGTCTAGACCTAAACCAAAAGCCTGTTCGCGAGAACACTTTAGAAATCAATAGCCACTAGAGGAATTGTATGGTCATAAAGTTATCTCAGACAAAACCTACTTGCCTAGATTTACGATCAGAAACAATGGCTGACTCATAGACAGCTTCAGAGGAGTCAGGAAAGACTCCATGTATGAGGACAGCAGTTGAACAGATCCGCTCAGAAGGCCAGAGAAACCACTGCTTAAGCCATCGTTTCAACAAATTTAACAGGGATTCTTATTATTAATTCGAATGCTTTCAGGCACCCAATAACATCTGCCACCTCCCTGTCGATTCGTGGAGCCAACAAACAAAGACGTTCCAGTGTCACGCGGAATATGAGATACTTTATATAAGAGGAACGCATAGGAGGCCCCAGATTGCAGCAGCATCTTCTGGGAGAGAGTGAAAAATTACTGATTAAACAAAATGACTAATAGTTTTTTTCATCGTCAATAACATTACCCTTCTGCTTTAGGACATATTTTATATCCAGTTTGTTTCGGCCCGGATTCTCTTATGATAGAGGGCAGATCGCAATTTTAGGCTTTGGCTGGCCCCCATTTTACCCCCCCACCTTAAAAATGACATAAAACTCAGATTATCAGCCGATGTTGCACTATATAAACACCCAAATTGTGCTTTTTTGGCCGATCTAAAGACTTTGATTTCAGGTGTTTTCTTTTGCTTTGTTCTGTATACTTATAGGTTTTGTTGCCTTGTGCATCAACAAGAGGTTGTACATTCGCATCTACTTCCAGATTTTGGTAAATATAATTCTGAATATTATTGTTAAAGTATGCTGCATCACCGAAGAAAAGTTATTGAGTACTTTCGTGTATTTCTGAGGTTTATTGGCTCAGCGTTGTCCAAATTTCCAAAGGATTTGGATTTTTGATGAAAAAAATTGAGATAATGTTTTTTCTGTTTGGCGAAGTGGATGAAAAATATTAGGCATAAATGAGTCGGAGGGAGAGACAACATTTTTTAACTTAGCATAAATATTATTTGTATCATGCATTGTTGTGGATTGTATCATCGGAACAAAATTTTCAAATATAAAATTTTTCTCAGAAGCATTTTTTAAAATTATTGTTTTGAGCATACTCGGAAAAACCTTTGAAGCGTTATAAGCTGGAAATTGTCTTGCACCTTAGACCTAAAACTTTGTCAAGGGTAAGCCCCTGAAAAATTTGTGGCTTCCGAGGATCAGGGTGGAATATATAAATGATTTGTATAAAAAATACTTAAATGATTAAATAAAAATTCTTGTTTCTTTTTTGCATAAGATGAAGGAACGAGAAATACCATCAAACAGAATGAAGAATGATATAGACAGTAAAATCTTTAAATTCATCTAGAATAAATTTGTTTTATTACCCTCAGTAAGGCTAACGTGTAAGCATAACAGAATATGTCGGAAACTATATAGCATCTAACTATCAAATTTTCAGGGCTTCGTATAGTTGGCGAGGAAACACCTTGTTTTACTTACGATATTTGTTATTGGTGATACCTCAAAAGAGAAGGTTGGTGTTTAAAAAAAAATTTCCTAAAAATTATGTTTAGTTTTGAAATTTCCTATCCTATTTGTCAAAAAAATTGTTTGTGAAGGGATGCGATATCAAAAATGAGAGATGGAGCTAACTAGAATTATGATAAATAAAATATAAAGTGAAGAAAAAGAAGTTACCGATTAGTGACAAAGCATTGGGAGTTTTAAGATTACCTGGAATTTTCATCGCCGTTACGCGGCCATATCAACAGAAAAATTGTATCTTCATTTTCATTTCAAAATGCCAAAAAAAGTAGAGTATTTGGGAAATTGCGGACACCGTCTGGAGCAATAACTCAAAAATCGAGACAAATAGTACTTCAGACTTTTTTAGGTGAAAGCTGGACCTATCTATGCAGTATTTCAGAGTTTGAAGTCATTTCGGAAAAAGAGCCTGCATAAGAAAGGATAGCTCTCCCCGGAAAGAATTGTCCAAAACCACCATAGGATGGCCAGGTTTTGCGAAAGATTTAAAGATTCTGAAAATATGACTACAGACACAAAAAACACCAGAAGGAACAATCTGTGTTTTTTAGAGGGCAAAAGAAAAGCTACATTTTGGTGTTGGAATAATAAGTCAAGAATCGAGGCTGGGGATCATATCTCACACGGAATTTTATGCTCCATTTTTTACCTATTATTTTACGGGTGGATGTGAAAAATGGGGGCCAGCCCAAGGCCTAAAATGGATCTTGACCTCAATTATTAAGGACCAAGGTTTTCAAGTAAGGAGAGAGACGGACGAAAACTCAACCTTTGTAATATTACTCTCCCATTCGACTTTAACAAAAACATTTAAGTCGCCTGGAGGATAAGCTTTTAAAATTACATGTGAAAGTTTAAAATTGGACAACCCGTTTTAATAAAAAAAAATTAAAAGAAAGATTAAATTTAAAATGCCATACATTTTAATTCTAAAATAAACATTGTGAAAAGCCACCAAAAGAAATCTTAAGCAAAAATTCCCATCCCAAAAGGGTCCATGTATTTGAGTGCGACTTATTGAATGTAAGATTAAAGTGCCGTCTTTTATTGGCTTGCATTCACGGATAAGATAAAGGCGTTAAGCCAGTAAACATTAAAATATGCATATAAATAATTGAAATACCCAATAACCCAACAGTTCACCACTCAAATAATGTAAAGCCTCGAGATGGACGTGGTTGTGCGCGAAGATTGATGTTTAGAAAATCCGATGTAGTGCGCATACCAGAAAGTCTGTAACGAAAGACCCCAATATAAGAACACCAAAGCCCACCTCTCCTTCTTCATACATATGTTTACACAAAAGAGAATAATAGGCCATACTTAATATGATTAAAATGTGAGAAATACCTCAATTAAATATCTAAAACCTCAAAGAGTTTATCCTAAATCTATAGCATACAACATTTCACAAACCGGAAATATAGATAATACGAGACAGAGAAATGAATGCAGCGATCGGGAGAAGTCGTCAAGATGAAAAAATGGTCGTTTCTCATACTACGAAGAATATTGTAGACCTATAAAAAATGACTCCCAAGCCCCGCTGGTCGGGGCTCTAGACAGTTAAGCTCCCTACCCGCCGAACCCGTAGGTGGATCAATAAACTAGAGTTTAAGGGAAATAGACACATCATTTTATTCGCTTCATACTGCAATTTGCGACATTTACCCCCAAAGCGTCGCACGCAGAGAGCGACCAAATGCTCGCCCTTCGTTAGACATCGCCTTTATGAGACTAATTTCAAGGACATTCAAATTTTAAATATCGGCCCAACGATAATCCCCAGCCACAAACTTGATAAAATTTTAATAAAGATAAAGATCTAAAGGAATAAGTTGCGCATATTCTAAGTGTACTAGGAGGGGAGGAATAACGAGGACACCAATACAATAATCACAACTCCATTATGTAGCTCACCCTCAATACTTAGTATTCATTGCTATAACTTTTCACACGGATTGGAAATTATTCCGTAAAATTTCTTCGCTTGATAATCGTGAAACATCGCACAAATTTGCTCAAATAATAAGAAGGCCCTATTATCACCTCCTCGACTATTTGCTATTAATAAAGTGAGATTTATAACCGGGAATAAAAAGGTACTACAATTGTTGTTATTGAGCCAAGTTTCAGTAAGGACAACAATACTAACCCTAACATGCAAAGACAGTAAAAAAGACGAAACTAGCGCAAAATTCTCACTCAAACTACGGACGTTAATAGTCATAACAGAAAACTTATTCTTGAAATCTCTATATGTTATTTGATCATTAAATCCTTCAATATAAATATAATTACAATTAGTTTCAGCTTGCACATCCATCAAATCACAATAAATAACACCAAAATAAGAAATAAAATATTTATAATAGCAACAAAAATTTATTAAAGATTTATAAATATAACTAAAGAAAGCACTCGACCCTATTCTAAATTAACATCTCCAAAGCGCGTAACCGGTGTCTTAGCTCCCTCCTCAGTATATCTTAAAAATACATTACCATTTACTGTAAACGCAGAGAAAATTTTATTTTCAGGTTTCAATTGACGAAGTTTACGAAGAAGTTTTTCTCTTGCAGGTATAAGATATTCATTTATGAACACATTCCTAGGTTTGAATTTCCTTGAGTTTTTAAAAATCATAGATTTAGTTTGAGTTCGTCGAACTTTTAGTAGAGCCATATTATCATTTTTACCAAATTTCTGAATATCAATATTGCTGATGACATCCTCGTGTAGCCGTAGATCTTCAGTGAGAATTTCCCCAACTTTAACTTTAAAATCTTCACAGTTAATTAGTTTAGAAGTATAAAGCAGTAATTTGTCATTTCTTGATTCTTGATAAACTCGTTCCAGTTGTATTTCCAATTCTTCAACACGATTTTTGAGTAATTTATTTTGACTAGAAACATCAGCATTCTCTCTCTCAAGTTTTTCAACTTTAGTTGTACAACTCTTCAACGTTGTATTGATATCGTTATATATTTTCGCATTAATATTACTTAGAGAGATCTATCCTTGAAAGACAATATAAAGAACAAGTTTCCATTAGAAGACAGAATTTCATCATTACCTTTATTTTTCATTGTCGAACGACACGTCTTACATCCTCGGGAATTTATCATGGTATTTTAAGCGTGTGTGAGAGCTTAAGACCGAGTTTTTCGAAAAAAACTAGAAACTATATTAATATTCAGGATTCTCCATCATCACTACATTTACACGACACGTAAAATTTTGTTCAACTGAAATGTGTTCTATCAGATATTTGTACTCAAGCGCATTAATACTCATATTGACAGATATTATAAATTATATCATCAATGAGTATAGCAGTAAAATCTATTTTGTAGGAGATAAGTTCAGACCTCATAAGTATGAAACCGATAAGGTTGAGAACTGAGAATAGCAAAATTAACACACCCTGCTCGTCTGACTGCCCCCAGACGTAATATATATAATAATAATAATAATATAATAATAATTCATAATAATAATAATATAATAATAATAATAATAATAATAATAAGTAATAATAATTAATACTAATACCGATTAATAATAATAATCAATAATAATTAATATAATAATCAATGATAATAATTATAGAATAATAAAATAATTAATAATAATAATATAATAATAATAATAATTAATAAATATAATAGTAATAATAATATAATGCAATAGATAATAATAATAGAGATAATTAATAATTAATAATAATATATATTATGATAATAATAACTCAATAATTAAATAATTAAGAATAATACATGTGTATGTGTATGTTTGTATATATTCAATGAACATCACAAATATGGATTCTCTTAGAGTTTTACCTGAAGACCCAGTGAAAATAGAGAAACGTTTCTTTGAGGAGAGGAGAGATGGAATGTCTAAAATACAGGTAGACTGTTTTGTTTACATATGTGTTTGAGGCTTCACTTTGAAAAAATGGGTGCCGGCAATCTTTTTATTAATATCAAACACACGGTAAGCAAAGAGAGTCAGGTTATTTCTATGTAATTTGTTGGAGGTGTCACCATTGGGAGAACCGAAGGAATTAAATAGTATCTGAAAGTTACCCTATATACTACCGCTTGCTTCCTTACAAAATTGCTACCAACTACAGATATGTATTTAGTAGGAATGTGAATGAGATGGAGAAGAAATCACTAACCACTTTGCACCATTTTCTGATACCTGCATGATTTTGGCGGGGTCATTTACTAAACAGCTTCATGTAAAGAAAAATGATTTAATTTTATCCGATGCCTTCATACATAAAAGATATACGAGATATTTAATTAACTAGTAACCGAAAATACAGAACTAGTCTCTCAGTCCTTGACCCTTCCCGTCTCACTAGATTTCCGGGCCAGTCCACTACATGGACTGTATGGATTAGACTCTCCCAGTGTCCAAACACTGACCCATATTTGGGACCAGCGTAAGGATTTTCAATATTAACAAACCCTTGGAAGACCACCAGAAAACCAGTTTACAGGAATAATTGTGATAGCCGAAAATTTAACATCTCAATATTGCACCCATTTCTTAATTCGTTCCACAATTTAAAATGAGAAGTGGAAAACCCCTGCAGTCCCTCTTATACACACATAAGGAGTGAAAGAGATTATGGATCCCCTCGCCAGGAGAAAAAAAAACGATGTAAACTTTTGGGGATATAAGGGCCCAATAGAAAGCAAACCAGTGGACGATTAGGGTATTCAGACCATGCTCCTAGACTATTTCGCAGCAATCTTCAGACAAATATATTAGTAAATGAATAATAATTAGTAAATAATAATAATACAAATTAATACGATTAGATCATATCGCTAATAAATGAATTGAAATAATCTAGTAAATTGATAATTTGGAGTAATAATAAATAAAAATGAATTATATAATAAATAATAATGGTGAATAAAATAATAATAATAATTATAATAGATGAAATCAATATGTAATAATAATAATGTTAAGATATTAAACAATCCATAATAACTACCATAATAATAATAATAATTAATAATAATAATAATAATAATAATATTAATAATAGATATAATGAATCATAATAATAATAATAATAATAATAATAATAATATAATAATAATTAAATGGAAGATAAGAGTAGAAATAAATGTGCGAGATATATTAATAATAATATAAATAATATGATAATAATATATATAATATGGAGAGAATAATCAAAATGAATACAATAAATAGTAATAAAAATCTAAAGTAATATAAATAATTATAATGAATAATAATTTGGTAAATAATTAGATCCATGAACATAAAATATGTGAAATATAATAAATTAAATAATAATATAAGTATAATAATAATCAAGAAGAGTAAGTAAGTGAGATAATAATAATAATTAATAATGATAAGATGAAATAGATAGAAATTTTAAAAGTAATTGTGATAATAATAAATAATTAGTGAAATTGAATGAAATGAATAATAATAACTAGACTCAATGAGATAATAAGTAATAATAACGTCAATAACTCAAGATAATAAAGAGATAAGAGATAATGAGTTATAATAATAGATACAAAGAAGAATTTCCAAGCATATAGACAATAATATTATAAATCAATAAATAATAATAATAGATAATGAAAATTAATATAATTATAATACATGAATAGATAAATCATAATGAATAGTTATATATAATATAATAAAAGTAAAGAAATCAATTATGTAATAACATAACGATACATAGTGATAACTAGAAAGGATCAAATGATAACATAATAATAATAATAATGAATAATATAAATATTAATGAATAAATACAATTATAATAATAACAATTATTAATAATAAATAAATAATATAATAGTAATAATAATAATAATAATAATAATAATAATAATAATTAATTAATAATTAAATAATAATAATAATAATAATAATAATCGGTAAATAGTTTCGAGCAGAATAATAGTATAAGAAATTAGTAAATGAAATATAATTATGAATAAGATATTGTGAAGGCAGAAAGAATGACTAAGAATTTTATATGTTTCTTTTAGTAGTAATGTAAATAGTTATTATTCTGCATGTAGTATTATGTATTAATTATTATTAATTAATTGATTCACCATGTAACTCATAATTGGGATATAGATAAAACAGGATTATTTATTATTATTATTAATTATTGATTATTATTATTATTATTAATAATGTATTATTATGTTTAATATATATAACTATATTATATTTCATTATTAATTATATTTTATTTTAATTACTATAATTAACAATTAATTATATATATTATTATTATTGATTATTATAGTATTATGTATTTATTTTATTTTATATTATATTAATTATATTAGATTAATTATTATATATTTTATATATTATTAATTATATTTAATTTTATTATATATTATTATATCATTATTAATATTGTTATATTAATTATTATTTGAGATTATTATATATTTCCAATTATTATTAATTATATTTATTACTATTATTTTTCTAAAATGATAAATAATCTTTAAT
>JABUQX010134459.1:0-20000 GCA_015478945.1 Trachelipus rathkii | reverse complement strand
CAATTTTTTGAAAAACCTAGCTTTCATTGGTCGAGTTTTAATAAAATTTACGACATTTACTACGTACTCTAAAACCATATTGAGTGGAATACTCAAGTTCTTTGATGCGAGAGCTTCTTTGTGAATGATACAATGTGTCCACAATGAAAGTGGGGCTTTTTTACGAATAAGAGCTTGTAACCCACTGTAACGACCAAACATTGAATACCATTGCATTTTGCCCACTCCAATTTATTATCATTCATAAATGAATCTAGGATCTCAAACAAGTCTTGAGCTTTTGTACTTGCATTAATACTTTTACAAAAAAGAAGATCTTCTATAATATCAATACCGTCTACGAACCGAACATAGCAAATTAAATGCGCATCCTTATTATTATCCACTGCTTCATCTAATTGCAGCCCAAATTCATTTTCTTTTATTTTTTCAATTAACTGATCATTGAGATCTTCCGCCATATGTTGGATTCTTCGACTAATAGTGTTGTCAGACAAAGGAACCTTTGAAAGTGCTTTTCCCGCCGACTCACCAATCATAATGTTCACTAAATCAACTGCAGCAGGTAGAATTAGCTCCTCTGCGATGGTGTGCGGTTTTTTACATTGCGCGATTCTATATGCAACCTTATATGACGCCAGCAAAGCATTACTTGAAGTTGATACCTGCCGAGAAAAAGTACCTTTTTGGTGTTTTAATTCTTTTGCCTTCCTATCAAAAAAACTTTGAGGTTTACCAATCATATCCCGATGATTGGCGTGCCTTTGAGCTACTTGTATTCATGCACTAGGGCCCAAAACTTGAGGCAATAATACGCACTGCGGTCTGTTCGTCCCTAATATCGATGGTTATAAACCAAAATTCAAATAAGCTTCATCATATTTACGGTATTTCCGTTTTCTCAATTCACCACTTGTCCCTCCCACTATCTCTTCATTTTCACTACGACGCTTATTATCCATTTTTTATAAAGATCACACCAATATTTAAAATTTTAAATGTTAAAAGTCTTAAAAGAGATACCACTTCGCAACCCTTTTTGTTCACTAGTTACTAGTGACTAGTATTTATTATCCAACTAAATAAATATAACTATAATTCATCTGACACACACCATATTAAAGAGAATATCATTCACAGACTGACTGTTGCCAGATTATACCAAGAGATTATAATTATGAGTCTTAAAACTGTAAAATGTAAGTTATATGACTGCCAGACGTACGATGCTCGAAGAAACGAGTATATTCAAACTTATATACAGCAGTATATAAAGATATATATATATATATATATATATATATATATATATATATATATATATATATATATATATATATATATATATTATATATATATATATATATATATATATATATGTAAAACTTAAGTTTCTTTCTGACCTTCGATTTCGATATATCGAAATATATATCAATACCAATATCTATCGATATCGATATATATATATATATATATATATATATATATATATATATATATATATATATATATATATATATATATATATATATATCTATATATATATATATAAATATATATATTATTGCTATATATATATATCAGCCTTCTAGAAATAATAATCCATTATCTCAAAACTGCTAACATACCGGGAAAGGAATTACTGCTGAATGCTGGCAATACTTAGTGCGAACGCAAAAAAAAAAAATTTATTGTTAATAATTATAGTAATATGAGTAGAAAGCCTATTTAGAGACTTTTTATACGTTACTCGTTAAAATAAATAGACTTTTTAGTAAATTTTGTTTATTTTTTTTTAACTAAAGAATACCCCAGAAGGCCTCTGGGAATCCACAGGTTGACTCATTTCCTCTGGGAGGGTCTCCGAACCCCGCTCTTGGTATTTATGTCGTGGCCCTCCGTCCCTACGTGGGGTATGGTGGTCCCCCCAGCAGCCCTCCCTGCAGGTCGGCTCGAGCCCCTTACTACATTGCCGTATTATCTTTTACAAATAATATATATATATATATATATATATATATATATATATATATATATATATATATATATATATATATATATATACTATGTCCCCCGCCGGCTCGAGCTCCCCCCCAAAAAAAAAGCCAATTTTTATGTTTATTTATTTTTTTTACATTTTCCTAACCAAAATTTTACAAGGATTCCAAAAATGTATTCCTTTTCCCTGTAGCTATCGTAGTTTTTGAGATATGGATTGTGGCTCTTCTAGAGGCTGGCCATATATATATATATATATATATATATATATATATATATATATATATATATATATATATATATATATATATATATATAAAATATAGTTAGAGATATATATAAATATATATATATATTTATATATACATATATATATATATATATATATATATATATATATATATATATATATATATATATATATATATATATATATATATATATATATATATATATAGTTTATTTTTAAGTAAAAAATTACTAATATTTAAGTTTAATGAATAATTTACTCACAGGAAATGTTCAAATCTTTCATCTTTAAGAAGTTTTCTTTGATACATAAAATGATGGCAAATAGCAGAGTAGATGTAGTTTACTTCGGCCTCGTATTGGAATATTAATTGGCCGGTTTCTTAATTAATTTCACAGTTTCTTCCACTTTTCACAAACTTTTAATCTACTATTCTAGAAAATGTTGCAAGAATCCTAAAACTGTAAAAACATTTTAACACAGTTCGAATAAATCTTTGAAATTCATATTCACAAAAATAAGAACACAACATCACGCTTGAGAATTTTTAAAAAAATGGCTTCTTAATTATATAAAGATATTTTCCTTTGAAACGTTCCAATAATGCTGAAATTTAATATAAAAAATGTTAAAAATCTAGCTTATTCCCAAATGGGTTTCCTCGATAGTTGTAATTTAAATATCGAAAAATATCGATAGGTCAGAAAGAAACTTAAGTTTACCCCAAATAATTGTTGCGTTTATTGCACAAACATCTTTGAATATCTATTATATATATATATATATATATATATATATATATATATATATATATATATATATATATATATATATATATATATATATATATATATATATGGGGATTTGTGACCTAATCTCAGGTAGCTGGGCTAATGAAGACCAGATCACAAACCAACATTTTTTCCTACCTTCAGACAAATCTCTGACGCGGTACCACTTTCGCTCGATTGGTCTGAAGGCAGCCAATGAATAGTGGAAATATAAATTTGTATATATTATATATTATATATATTATATATATATATTATATGTTGTTATTATATTATATATATATTTATTATTATTATGTATATATACAGTTATACATATATATTATTAAGTTACTATATATATATTAGTTATATATATATATATATATATATATATACATATATATATTAATATTATTATATATACATATATTATTATATTATTATTATTATTATATATATTATTGATATATATATATATATATATATATATATATATATATATATATATTATATATATATATATATGCCTGGGGGCCCCGTGTGGATGCAGGGTAATTACTATATATATGTTAGCATACATATATATATTATTAGTATTACCAGCAGCAGCAGCAGTATATAAATATAAATATATATATATATATATATATATATATATATATATATATATATATATATATATATATATATATATACAAACGAATGAAGAATAATTATTGACTCTGTAATTTACTGCTTATAAGAGCAAATGCTCATAAAAAGGACGAAGTTTTTATTTACGAGTAATTTCGGGAATGAAACAGTTTTGTTGTTTATTAAATTTAAATCGAAATTTATTTCCAATATGTTCTTATTGAAAATTTACTGTTTATTTTTATATGGAAGTCGCTTCGATGTTTGAAATTATAAATTTTTTATTACAAAATTATTTCTAAGTTACCGAGCATGTGTAACAACGTAGTCGAACGATGGTAGAAGAATTTTCGATGTTGATAACTATGTATACCTTCGAAAGTGGACCGAAGGTAAATAAAAACTCAGTCAAGTTTCGAAAGTATGAACAATAATAATAACAATATTTATTGTGATAATGGTAACAATAAAAGTATACTACTAAGACTTTCTATAATTAGTACTACGAAAAAAAATAATAATAATAATAATAATAATAATAATAATAATAATAATAATAATAATAATAATAATAATAATAATAATAATAATAATAATAATAGAAAGCAGTATACTAACTACAAAATAAATAAATAATAATAATAATAATAATAATAATAATAATAGAAAAAAGTAATATACTAACTACAATAAAATAATAATAATAATAATAATAATAATAATAATAATAATAATAATAATAATTATTAATAGTAATAATTATAGTAATAATTACCAACAATAATTATTATTTGTAGGAATAGTCTTCTTTGAAGACACAAAGGTGTCTCAATAGAATGACAATTTCCAATGTAATAACTTTGCTTTTGTTTCTTAATGAATCTAGCTTTTACAAGGAAAGCCAGAGGCCACTTAGAAACTTGCAAGCAAGGTTTACTAGAGGGAAGACTAATTATTATTACTAAACAGAGGTAAGGCCTCTGTCTAAGGGAGACTAACTTGCTCCACCACCAGGGATAAACTATGACTACCAAGACCACTATATAGTTACAATTAACATGCACGCAAATCACGACGTGAAATATTACTCAAATTTCTGAAAACTCGCTGAACTTTGACTAATTAATTTTATTATTTCACGACAAAATTTATGGATATATATATATATATATATATATATATATATATATATATATATATATATATATATATATATATATATATATATATATATATATATATATATATATATATATATATATATATATATATATACAGGTAAACCATCAACTGATGATTTGAAACCATAAAAAATATAATTTATATCTCATAAATATGAGTTTTTCATACTAGAGGTGAACACAATCGAAAAGTGCTATTTTCAGTTTTTCACATTTACGAAGTATTTTTTCAAGATCACGTGACGATTTTTTATTATTTCTAAATAAATATTTATAATTTTATATATATATTTTAATAAATATATATATAAAGAGTAATTTTCAGTTATAATATTTACGGGAGGAATGTTGCAATAATATTTTTATCACAAGAATCACTTCTAAGGCGAATCTTGAAAATGCAAAATTTCACGTTCTGAAATTTTACGAAAATTTTTCTTTTGATTTCTATTTAATATTTTTTAATCTTTTTATCCACTACGTTCTCTGGAATTTAAATCTAAGTTTTAACATTAATAAAAGATGATTCTCATTTTTTAGTGACGAGGCAATAATTTATGACCTACTTTATTTGATTGAAATTTCTAATTTCAACCATGATGAGATTTTTTCTCTATAAGACATTTATTATAATGAATTTTATTCCTTTAATTTCTGCGTTTTTACTTACTTTTATTTTACTTTTTATTTTTATTATTGTTAATTTTTAATCCACTCTTTTATTTTTTCAATTTTCTCCCTTTAGCGTTTTTTTGCTTACTTTATGAGTGCGACTTTTATGGTTTGTATAAAAATAAACAAAAAGATAAGTCTACATGGCGTTTGTATAAAAATGAGTAAATATTATACTTTTTAAGCTTTCACCGAAAAGAGAGAGAGAGTGAATAAAAGATAGATAAAAACCTCGAAGATTTCTCCACCTATAAATAAAACTGGACACTAAATTTAAGACGAAGTAAAATAAAAGGTAGTTTGAAAGATGATCGGCGCGAATATTTGGCATTTGGTGAGGTGAAACCAAAGGACCAAAACGTAGGTCGATCGAATTTAATTCAAACCTTGAGAACTATTCTAACAGAAATGTATCAATATTATATAACAACTCTTGGGTCCACTGTTCAAATTGAATTATTCTAACTGGAATAACTCAACAAGAAGAGACTGATTTGATATATAATAATAAAACACTTATCAGAAAATGAGATAAATACGAATCAAAAACTGATGCCTTTTTACTAATATATCTGCAAGGAGAGAAGGGGGGCTAGATAGCCATTAATGGGAATTCCTAAGGTTGTCCAGAAGGCATAATGAATGATACTACCTACATAAAATTCCTAAGAACACTGTTTAACGAAGGAAGATTTCATAATTCGCCGCTCTGGAATTACAAAAAAAAAGATCCAAAAGGGCCCTAAATTAAGGTCGACATGTCGCTTCCAAAAATAGCGATGATGTCTCTAAAAATGAAAGGAGAGACTCGTCTGAATGATAAGTCTCGTTGAATTTTTATACTACTCTATACTGCATTTGATAAATGATCTTGTAGAATCTCTTTCGACTCGGAATGCAAAATATGGGACGAAAGTGCAGCAAATTAAGAAAAGGTTCAGCCGCGCTCGTCGCTTTTATAGTCAATGGGAAAGACGACGATGTAGGTGACGGCGAGTAATTAGTTAAATAAACATCAATTTGAATTATTAATGTTTTAATGACAAATTTACTATTAAAAGATAGCAAATTTAAAACTATATAGTAAATAAATAAATTTATTGAATAAATCGATATGGATTTATTATAAAAATCACTAACAGTTCCAATGGCAATCTTTAGCAACTTTTATCACATGTTTGTTACGCGATATTTTTTATCTCATAGAGAATTATATGATAAATATAACTTTTCAATTAAGGATAATTATCAATTTTAACAACAACCATCAGATTCTGTAAGTTTTTCTGATCAATTTAATATAAAATTTAAGTTTCTAAGACAACTGTAAGCTATAATATGTTAAATTTTTAATGTAGAAAAAATGAAAGGTCAACTGGGGTCAATTCTTGACCTTTCGATTGAAGGAGGTCAATGACATTTATACAAGTGAAAAAGGAATATCTTAAGACCATTTTGACCTATAAATTAAACTTGACACTGTTGAAAAACTGGGGTAACTAGGGGGTGGGGCAAAAATTTCCAAATGTGAAATTTCTAAAATTTGAAGGCCTATTTTTTACAGGTGATTCAATATGTCTACAATTATGTAATTATGATTTTCATCAATGTAAAATTTTATCAAAATGTAGCCCCATATTCTTAGTATAACTTGAGAAAGTTTGAGACTTTAAAACTTTGTTAAAAGAAAAAAAATCGAATGCCGGTTACATTGTATCAGCTTTTTGTTAAGAATTTTGGAGAAAACAGGTTATATATATATATATATATATATATATATATATATATATATATATATATATATATATATATATATATATATATATATATATATATATATATATATATATATATATATATATATATATATATATATAATAGTGATGGGACGATTCCAAATTTCCAGCCGATGCCGATTCCGATTCCGATACCAGTCAAAAGTGCCGATTCCGATTCCGATTCCGATTCCAATTCTTTATATATATATATATATATATATATATATATATATATATATATATTTTTTATATATATATATTTTATATATATATATATATATATATATATATATATATATAAATTTACATTTATCCTATTTCTATATATATATATATATATATATATATATATATATATATATATGACTAATTTTGCTAAATCAACTAATTTTAGATATTTAAAACCTTTTAAATTAATGTTATAGAATTCTCTTATATTTTATCTTTGCTAAAGAAATAATTAGTTAATTACCTTTTTATTTATTTAACCACTGAAAAATAATAGCAATATTTAAAAATCTTACAATAAATGAACAATTTTGTCATTTTTTGTTTAAAAAAAATTCCTTCTTTAATTTACTAAAAGTAAGATCTTGAAGCAAAATTGTCATTATTATTTGTAGTCAAAGCATGACTCTTAAATTGTAATGCAAAAACATTAACATTTTTCCCGTTTCTGAGTGCATTCGAATTTTTTAGGAGAATATATTGATCCTCCAATTCTGAAGAGTCTTTCACTTTCCACGGAAAAGGGGGCGAGCTTAAATATTTTCTAGCAAGGACACCCAAATGCTGAAAGGTACCTTTATTCGATGACCACCATTGTAAGGGACTTTCTGAATTTTTAATAAGTTTCCTATTTTTATATTGGCTGATTTCTACTTTTATAACATCTTCAATTTTTTCAATATATGTCTTTTTTCTTAGGAATGAGTTTCTTTGCTGTTTTTAAAGTCTTTTTCTCTTTAAATTCCGAAAAACAGCTTTCAAAACTGAAGTTAAAACTATTATCTTCAGTATCACTTTTTTCGCCCTATTCTGTTGTTGATAAATGAGAAGAATCTGAAGATTGGTTTAAAGTAGTAGAAACTGTTTTCCTTTCCTTTATACAACATATATCTTCGCACATCCATTGTTTAAGAATATCTTCCACTTTTATTGTTATATTCATCCTCAAGGAATGTAGTTTTAAAGCGTGGATCAAGATAGGTAGCAAGCACAAGTTTCTTATCAGTAAAGTAAATGCTGAATCTATTTTTTACTGAATTTTCCATGCTGATACTGTAGACCCAAGTCCCTCAAATAGTCCTTTTTTCTGACTCTTTTCAAAAAAACTACAAATCACTTTCATATTTGGGATTATTGCCGATGCCATTGATTCCTTGTGGCTCAATAAATTTGTACAATCAAGTATTTTTAGCAATTTTTCAAGAACTTTCCGTTGTTTCTAAGCATGCAGGTTTTGAATGATCACTGCAATATGAAATGAGAGCCGTCTTTTTTGTTCAAAATTTTTGAAAGCATATGATACTGGCTATTACATCTGGTTTGTACATCCTGAATAAATCTGTGCTGTGGTAAATTAAATCTAGTTTGATATTCTTCATACTTGGCAATAGCTTGAGGCGAGTGATTAAAATGAACCTACGATTTGTTTGCATATGGATATATTTTTTTTTCACGGCTCTTTGTTCAAATAAGGCATCATTGAGAACTAATGTCAAGAGTGTAAAAGCAAGGTAATTCTTGAATCCTGCTTGTGTAACTCCTGCAGCCATATATATTAGGTGCGTTATCCCTTACTTTATAACATGAATTTTATTAGCAGGGAATATTGAATTCTTCCATAACATTTTTAAGACAATCACTTATATTAGGCTGTGTGAGATACGTGAAAAGGTGGAACTCGAAGGAGGAAAGCATTTATATTCAATAGCTCCAAATTATTACAAGCCTAACAAGGTAATATCACTGCTCACTTACGAGTTCACGGGTATATAATTATCAAAACATATTACATAACATGACTAACGAAACATTGCCAAATGTCTGCCTCACCATGACTGTCTGAAAATCCTAACATGATATCTTAGGCTCTACGTAAAGATGCGAGCCGCTCAATCCAGGTTTCTTTAATTAAGTAGAATTAAGAAAGAACTGAAATTAAAAATCATCATGGCAGACCTCGAAATATTGTCTTTGAAATATTCATAAAGATCGAATAAAAATTATTTTCAGATTGTATACCAAAGAATCGGTCAAAGAATCGGTACAATTTTGCCGATTCCGATTCCGATTCCGATTTCTGAAAAACAGCCGATTCCTCCGATTCCGATGCCGATTCCGATTAATCGTCCCATCACTAATATATATATATATATATAAATACATACATACATACATACATATATATATATATATATATATATATATATATATATATATATATATATATATATATATATATATATATATATATATATATTATACTTATTTTTCTGCTGTCTCTCTATTTCGATATATTTATAATTTATCGATACCGATACTCTATCGATATATATATATATATATATATATATATATATATATATATAGCAGGGCATATATATATATAAAAGAGATTTTTATAAAAATATATATATTGTATATATATATATATATATATATATATATATATATATATATATATATATATATATATATATATATATATATATATATAAAGCTATTTGGGAATTAAAATATTATTGGAACAGTAAAATATATATATATATTTGAAATATAATACGTCATAAATTTTTATGCTTTGTTCGAATAAGTCGATATAAGTTGTGTTCCGTATTTATTTCCAAATATGAATTTGAAAGATTTGTTCGAAATATGTGAAAACGATTTTACAATTTTAGCTCTACTGCAACATTTTTCAGTAATACTAGAGAAAAAGCTTTGTGAAAAGTGTAACATACAGTGCGAAATTACTAAAAGAGGAGCAAAGTTTTATTTTTATTGTAATAGTAAGAATTGTGGGTCAAAGTATACAGTTTCTCCAAAAGATTATTTTTTTTGCAAATATTAGAATATTATATAGTGATGCTCTATTAATTATGTATTTTTTGTACATAATGAAACAGTTAGCAGGGTAGTAACTTATTTAAATGTTAGTGATGCGCTTTTCATTATCTAGCTTAGGTCTACGTTTACGGCAATGATAATCCATCTAGGTTAGGTCTAAATCCTACGGCAACGACGATCCGTCTAGATAGGTCGTACTGTACGGCTTTTTAAGTGTAGGTTATGATAAGGTTTGGTTAGGTACACTAGGTCTAGGTTTACGGCAACGACAATCAATCTAGGTTAGGTCTAGGTCCTACGGCAACGACGATCCGTCTAGATAGGTCGTACTGTACGGCTTTTTAAGTCTAGGTTAGGATAAAAAGTTTCGTTAGGTACACGCAGATTTCATATATATATGTATATATATATATAAGTTAAGCATATATATATATATATATATATATATATATATATATATATATATATATATAGTTAGTATATATAATAGTATATAGTATATATATATATATATATATATATATATATATATATATCGTATCGATATATTATCGATATATCGAAATCGAAGGTCAGACAGAAACTTAAGTTTTACCATATATATATATATATATATATATATATATATAGTATATATATATATATATATATATATATATATATATTATATATATATATATATATATTAGTTGGTGAGGTATATATATATATATTCATTTATATATATATATAAATATATATATATACTTATTTATATTTTTTATATCTATATATATATATATATATATATCTTATATATATATATAATATATTTAAAAATATATATATATATATATATATATATATAATATATATATATATATATATATATATATACAAAGGTGGGCACCGTTAATGAGAAAGTTAACGTCGTTAATTCTTAATCGTTAACAAAAAAATTAACGGCGTTAATCATTAAAGCGTTTATCGGTAAAGAATGTAGCGGAAGTTAACGTTAATCGTTAACGTTAACCGTCTTCAATTTTTTTTTTTTTTTTTTTTTTTTTTTTACAGTTATCACCACCACCACGGTTGTTTTTTTTTGGGGTGGGGATGTTGCACGCCAAAATTTCATCCACTAGCGCTAATTACAGATGAACATAAACGCAGGCTTTAAAGTGAGGGAGGTTAAATTCAGCAGGAAACACAGAAGATGGAAGAGAGTTCCACAGAACAGTGGTGGAAGGAAAAAGGAAACACCGCAGCAAACTAGCCTGGAGTTACCAATATCCACACAAAACTCGTGCGCAGATACAGCACCCTTGTGCTACTAGGGCGTCGTAAAGGTGGTGGTACGCGAGTGGTAAGCTCCCTCGAACACCTGCCGCTGCGATACCTATAGAAAAGAGATAAAGCACCAACATCGCGCCGCAAAGATAGAGGGTCAAGTGAACTGGAAAGTACAGAACAGTTTATAAGCCTTTTGGCTTTTGACTCGACCCTGTCCAAAAGCCGGGTGAAACCAGAGCCCCCAGATATGAAAACAGTACTCTTACAAGGCCGGATGAGACCCTTGTATAGCTGAAGTAACTGAGAAGAAGAAAAAAAGTCTCGCAGTCTAAACAGAACTCCCAGTTTCTTTGAGGCCGCCCCAGCAACCGTTGTGATGTGAGGTTTCCAAGACATTTTTTTATGTTAAGGCCAAGGATGTTTATATTGTCAACAGGAGAGACAAAAGAACCGTCAAAAGAGATAGGAAAGTTAGAAGGTGTTTTAGAGGGAGATTTGTAGAAGTTGGGTTTTTAAAGAATTGAATTTCACAAGGTTGAGATGACCCCACCCGCAAATTCTATCTAGCAGCGAGAATAGAATCGGAAAGATTAAGACGAGAGGCAATTCTAGAAGTAAAAGATGGAGCAGAATTGAAATGAGTTGAAGAATGAAGGGTCGAGTCATCGGCATGTGAGTGGATAGAGTTAGATGTGCAGGTGAGAAGATCATTAATGAAAAGTAGGAATAAAGTAGGAGATGAGACGAAACCCTGAGGAACTCCACTATTGACAGAAAAAGAAGAAGTCGCTCCATCAACCATAGCCGATGTTTAGCGACTTGAAAGAAAGCTAGACATAAGTAAGCAAAGAGAAGGAGGAAAGGAGAGCAATGATGCGTGCCATACCCAGTCAAATGCTTTGGATATGTCAAGCGCCACTACGCAAGTCTGCCAGTAGTTCCTAAGAGCGGAAATAAATCGGTTAAATAGAAGTATATCGCCAGTAGACTTTGAACACCAAAAGCCGTACTAGCGATCGGAAAGAAGAGAATGAGATTCCAGATGGTCTAAGAAGTGAGTTGAGAAGGGTTTCAAAGATCTTAGATAGAATACAAGTGAGAGCTATAGGGCGATAGTTAGAAGGATCAGAGCGGCTTCCTTTTTTCGGAATAGGTTGGACATGTGCGTGCTTCCAACACTGAGGGAAAGTGCTAATATTAAGACATAGAGAATATAGTTGAACGAGGGGTGGTGTCAGCACGTAAGCACATTCCCTCAAAACTCGGGTTTTTTCCAACCCTGTGTTAAACATTACTAAACTGGATAATAACCGAGTAAATATAAACACATTTTGAGCCATTGAGAGGGGCGTTTAGGAAATTTTGAAAAAAAAGTTTATCTCTTATCGAAATCGAATCTAATACAATTTAAAATCTGAAAAGAAAATATTTTATAAACTCGTAAATTAAGTTAACGGTTAACGGATGTAGGGGAAAATTTTAACTCGTTAATAGTCCGTTACTTTTTTTCGAAATTAACGAAAGCGTTAAAAGTTAACGAAAATTTAACGAGTTAATTAACGGATTAACGCTTTAACGCGTTAATGCCCACCTTTGTATATAGTACAGTTAGCAGTAGCAGCAGCAGCAGCAGCAGCAAAGAGTATATATATATATATATATATATATATATATATATATATATATATATATATATATATATATATATATATATATATATATATATTATATATATAAATATATATATATATATATATATATATATAAATAGCATATATATATATATTAGATATTATTATTGGTTGTATATATATATATATTATATACATATTTATCTATATACATATTATTATATATATATATACTTTTATATATATATATATATATATATATTATTATTATTATTATATTATTTATTTATATATAGAGTATATATATATATACATATATTAATATATATATATATATATATATATATATATATATTATATATATATATATATATATATATATTTATATTCATAAATTGTGTAAAATTGTACAAATATTATTATATATATTATATATTGTTAAAAGAAAGAGTTTATTATGTATATATATATATATAGTATATTATTATTATTATTATTATTATTATTACATATATATATATACACTTTATATACATATATATATATAGTTATATAGTAGATATATATATATATATATATATATATATATATTATATATATATATATATATGTTATATATATATATATATATATATATATATATATATATTTATCGAAATATATATTATTTTTGGTTGAAACTTGGTACAATAATAGTTTGGGACATAAATAAGAAAAATGAGGTGTAATTGACAAAATGAAGTGGGGTGGGCTCCAGCCCCTAACCCCATTTTTACAGGTTATAGGTAACCCAGGGGTCTCAAACTTGAGAATTTTACTATTTATTATTAAATGAATTAATATTGTGAATTTCAAGAACGTAGTTTGATTATAAAGGGTACTTTACTCCTATGAGCCTTTACTAAAGTACGGTATGGTATTTTGAGAATTTTTCGGTTCAAAATTGCACCGACTCATTGAGCAAGTTTTAACTCAATAAATTTTAATTTTTATATATGATTTAATTATTATAGTTTATTAATATTTACTATAAATAGTAAAAAATATGATGGTCAGTGCAATCACAATTTGGGACCAACCACTCGCGAATACATCCATTTACACCTTTTATAAATACTGGCCACAAAGTGGCAGATGGAGTAAATATAAAAAATTTACGACATTAAATATATATATATATATATATATATATATATATATATATATATATATATATATATATATATATATATATATATATATATATATATACAGTGTTGGCCCGCAACCCAAAAATAATTGCGGCGCAATCGCAATCGCAATCGCAATTCGTAAGAAATAATTGCGATCGCAACCGCAAACGCAATTGCGGTAGACCGCGAATTGCGGTCGCAACCGCAATTCGCAACCGCAACTATTGTACGTTAAATATACTAAAACAAGAGAAATTAATAATTCCGCAGCAAATATATATATATATATATATATATATATATATATATATATATATATATAGTATATATATATATATATATATATATGTGTAGTATATATAGTAGTATATAAAGTATATATATATATATATATATATATATATATATATATATATATATATATATATATATATATATATATATATATATATATATATATATATATATATTAGTGATGGACCGGATGTCAAAATTTGACTGTTTGCGGATGCGGATGCGGATCTTAAAGAGGATGAGGATGCGGATGTGGATCTTAAAGTAGATGAGGATGCGGATGAGGATGCGATGGATGTTTAAAAATATATATATATATATATATATATATATATATATATATATATATATATATATATATATATATATATATATATATATATATATATATATATATATATATATATATAATATATATATATATATATATATATATATATATATATATATATATAGCTCATTTTACAGTTGTCACTTCCACCTCACCCCCAGAGCCCCATTCATGAGGGGGTGTTGCACACTCCTGATATGTATCAACTAACGCAACTACGCAGAGGAGCACAGACGCAGGCTTTAAAGTGAGAGAGATTAAATTCAGCAGGAAACACAGAAGTATGTGAAGAGAATCCCCAGAATTGAGGTGGCAGGAATGAAGGAAGCACCGCAGCGAAAAAGCCTGAAGTTACCAATATCAACACAAAACTCATGCGTCGAAACAGCACCCCTTTTGCTACGAGGGCGTCGTAAAGGTGGTGGTACGCGAGTGATAAGCTCCCTCGAGCACCTGCCGCTGCGGTACTCCTATAGAAAAGAGATAAAGCACCAACATCGCGCCGTAAAGATAAAGGGTCAAGTGAACTGGAAAGTGCAGAACAGTTTATAAGCCTTTTGGCCTTTGACTCGACCCTATCCAAAAGCCGGGTGAAACCAGAGCCCCCCCAGATATGAGAGCAGTACTCCATACAAGGGTGGATGAGGCCCCTGTATAGCTGGAGCAACTGAGAAGAGAAAAAAGTCTCGCAGTCTAAACAGAACTCCCAGTTTCTTTGAGGCCGCCCTAGCAACCGTTGTGATGTGAGGTTTCCAAGACATTTTTTTTGTTTATGTTAAGGCCAAGGATGTTTATATTGTCAATAGGAGAGACGAGAGAACCGTAGAAAGAGATAGGAAATTTAGAAGGTGTTTTTTTAGAGAGGGAGATTTGTAGAAGTTGGGTTTTTAAAGAATTGAATTTCACAAGGTTGAGACGACCCCACCCGGAAATTCTATCCAGATCAGCGAGAATAGAATCGGAAAGATTAAGACGAGAGGCAATTCTAGAAGTAAAAGAGGGAGCAGAATTGAAATGAGTTGAAGAATGAAGGGTCGAGTCATCGGCATACGAGTGGATAGAGTTAGATGTGCAGGTGAGAAGATCATTAATGAAAAGTAGGAATAAAGTAGAGATATGTCAGAACCCTGAGGAACACCACTTTTGACAGAAAAAGAAGAAGTTGATATTGAGCAATTTGAAAGAAAGGTAGACATAAGTTAGCAAAGAGAAGAAGGAAACCAAAAGGAGGGGAGCTTGAAAGCAGTGACCTGATGCCATACCTTGTTAAATGCCTTGATATTTCAAGCGCCACCACACAAGTCTCCTCCGTAGTTTCTAAGGGCGGAAACCATAAATCAGTTAGATAGGAAAAGTATATCGCCAGTAGACCAAGCTCCGAAAGCCGTACTGGCGATCGGAAAGAAGTGAATGAGACCAGATGATCTAAGAAAGGAGAATTGAGAAGGATTTCAAAGCATCTTAGATAGAATACAAGTGAGAGCTTATAGGGCGATAGTTAGAAAGATCAGAGCGGCTTCCTTTTTTTCGGAACAGGTTGGACATGTGCGTGCTTCCAACACTGAGGGAAAGTATTAGTATTGAGACATAGAGAATATAGTTGAACGAGGGGCGGGGTCAGCACGAAAGCATACTCCCTCAAAACTCGAGGAATGCCATCCGCCACCTGCCTTCCCTAACCTTCATAGATTTCAAGAGCCCATGCACCCGATCAAATGTAATCACAGGCAATGGCATAGGACACCTGAGAGAAGAAGGAGGAGGAGGAGGAGTACCAGAATCGTCTAAGGTTGAGTTAGAGGAAAATAGGAGGCCGAAGAGATTTTCCTTTTCAGTTGGAGAATTAGCAACAGAACCAACAGATCGAATAAGAATGAGGAAAGACAGATTTACAGAAGTTGTTAGAGATGTTTTTGGCAAGAGGCCAGAAAGATTTATCAGTAGGAGAATCAAGGAGGTTAGCGCACTTTCTTTTGATGAAAGCCCGCTTTGCTCGACAAAGAGTATCTCTGCAACGATTTCTAGCTGAATGAAAATTAGCAAGAGTGATAGAAGAGCGAGAATTTTTCCACTCCCGATGTTCGTCTCTAGCCTGAATGACCAGAGAGCAAGCACGATCGAACCATGGATTAAGGATGAGGAGAGAAAGATTTAGATGAAGAAGGAATGAACCTGCTACTACCATCAACAATTACAGCTTCCACCTATCGGCAGCTTGTGCGTCACCAGAGTCAAAGCAGTCATTCCAATTATATCTAGCGTAGAAGCGACGCAAGGCCCCAATCGGCCCGATCAAAGTGCCAGAAAAAACGCATATATATATATATATATATATATATATATATATATATATATATATATATATATAGTTATATATAGTATATATATATATATATATATATATATATATATATATTATAAGTAATATATATATATATATATATATATTATTATTATTATTATTACATACATATATATTATTATTATATATATATATATTATTATTATTATACATATATATATTATTATTATTATATATTACATATGAAAGGGTGATATATTATATATATATTATATTATTATTAGTTATTATTATTATATATATACATATTATTATTATTATTATTATTATTATTATTATTATTATTATATATATATATATATATAAGATATTATTAATATATTATAAGAAGATATATTATAAAAGTAATAATATTTATATATATATACATATTATATATATTATTGTTGTTATTACTATTATTATTATTATTACATATATATATACATACATATACATACATATACATATACATTACAGGATAAAAGCGTATACAGCAACTAGAATTTTCCACATTTTTATTTATTTATTTAATCAGACGTTTCGGATAAAGGTCTATCCATCATCAGTGTATTAAAAACATAACACATTCAAAATAAAATATATAAAACATTCATGATAAATTAACAAAAGTTTTTGCACCTCCATATCGAATAAATCTGCTAAAACATTAAAAACAAAGCTGAGAATGAATACTGGTTGGTTGGTTTTTATTTAACATCAAATGAAACAAGACTATATAAAGGAAAAAATCAAATGACTAAACGGAATTTTTTACAAATAATAATAATAATAAGAGAAGGAATCATATTTATAATAGATTTATAATAATAATAATAATAATAATAATAATAACTATAATAATAATAATAATAATAATTGTAATATGTCTAAACTTGTTACGAGTTTGAAACAATTTCAAACCAGAATAAAATTAAATGTTTTATTTTTCTATATTTTTTAAAGTTGCGGTTGCGATTGCGGTGTAATTTTGCTTAAAATAATTGCGTCGCAAGCCAATTCGCAACTCATTCAAAATAATTGCGGCGCAATCGCAACCGCAACCGAGATAATTGCGATCGCAATTGCGGCCGCAACAAGTTGCGCCGCAAGTGCCCAACACTGTATATACCCTATCTATATATATATATATATATATATATATATATATATATATATATATATATATATATATATATATATATATATATATATATATATATTTTTATAGAGAAAAAATTTATATATATGGCTAAGGTTATATATATATATACAAGAAGAGATATATATATATATATATATATATATATATATATATATATATATATATATATATATATATATATATATATATATATATATATATATAATTTTGTTCCTATAAGAGACTGAGCCTAAAGAGCAAATTTCAACTAGATTTGAATACTTCTTAATTTTTCTTGAGAAAGAATTTCTTTGAACCGAGAAGACATTTTCGTTAGGGCACGGCACCCGCAAAGGTTGATAACTCGCCTTCCTTTGCGCCGCTTTCCGCAGTTTAAAGGTTTAAACTATCAAAGATTTGTTAACGCAAATGCTTGAAATTATTACAGCTATACCACAATGCGTGTGTTTGCATACGTTTAAGAAACGAAATATATATATATATAGTTATGTTTAGTCATATATTTGTATATTATTATTAATATTATTATAAATATATATATATATATATATATATATATATATATATATATATATATATATATATATATATATATATATAAATTGTGTGTCCTGAAAAGTTCAGGCATTTAACTAGAAAACTATAACAGCTACTCAAGAAATTAAATATCATTTTATTAATCAGGAGACATTTTTACCGCGGAAATTAAAATAAATAAAAAAAATAACGCTTTTTAAAAAATTAAAATTGTTAAAAATGTTGAAAAATTACAGTTTTTTGAGAGACCCGAAGATGTTCCCTTACCCCGAAGGAGGACGCAAGGTGCCAAAATGTTGAATTTTTTTAAACTAGAGAATACCTACGGGTAAACAAGAACGATGGATAGAGTCGGGGTTTCTCGGCCTACCGGGGGACGACGGGCCTCTGTCCCTCCGTCGGCTCGAACCCCTAAAAAGATATAAAAAGAAAAACAATATTTTCCAAAGCGTAAAAAAATGGTATTTGGCAACTTTTGCTCTTGAGACTAATGCAGGTTTCAAGGTCAATCAGAGCGTGCACTATTTCAGGTCTAAGATTTTACTAATATTTAATATTATTAATAAAAATTAAAATAAAATAAACTTTTTTTTTTTTTTTAAGTTTCTTCGATGAAATTACTTGCTGAAATCAAAAATGTTATTTATTTTCCTGTAGATGTTATAGTTTTCTAGTTACATGCCTGAACTCTTCGGGATGCTGGCCTATATATATATATATATATAGAGAGAGAGAGAGAGAGAGAGAATAGATGCCTCTTCAGCTATATCTATATCTATATATATATATATATATATATATATATATATATATTGAAGCGGCGCACGAAAACGCGAAAGCGTTTCATAATGATAAATGCGAAAACGGTTAAAACACCTGAAATTGATTGAACGAAGTACAACA
>JABUQX010134458.1:25000-38190 GCA_015478945.1 Trachelipus rathkii | reverse complement strand
TATATATATATAAAAATAAAATTGGCGGGCGGGTCGAGGACACGAAGGATGCGGGAGATGGGGACATAAGGGCTCGCGGGCTTATCTGTGAACCAAAACGGTCTCAGGCGGAGCGGGAAAAGGGAAAACGCACCTGCGGTGCCAGGAATCAAGGTTAAGACATTCAAAAAAAGGGCTAAGCCCCTAAAGACCGATCAAAATTACCGTGGGGAAAAATTGACCCATGGTCGAGAATTAGGGGCCGTTTAAACATAGGGGGGCATACTACAACTGTTGGCTTTTACGCAACGTTTGGCGTAACCCTTCTTCGAAGTGACCAAAAAGGTCAGGTTCCCAAAAATTAGGATTGCCAAAAAATTAGGGTTGCCAAAAAAGATACGGGTGGGCCAAAATTGACCCATGGAAGATCCAAGGGGTGGGGCGAAAAAAGGTCGTCAAAGCCAAAAAAAAGTCAAAGCTCAGGTAAAAAATTGGGCTCAAAAAAGTCTAAGTGTCAAAAAGTCAGGCCAAGTTAAAAAAAGCGCTCGTGGGTCAAAATGACCAAACGATCCGGAATGAGGGGCACCCTACTACTAGTTGGGTGTCTGATAAAATAGACTAAGAAAGTCTATTGTTTTTTGGAAATATCTCTGTGGAAATATAATCTGTACAATATAAATTTCTGTAACCTCCCACCTTAGCCTAATTGATCAATTCCTTCCCCCTTTAATTTACTTTAGAAAGTTATAATCATTTTCTCCAAGCTTGTTTGTCGTACAATAAACCCTTAATTAATTTTTTTTTCTACATTTTGAAATTTTAAATAATAAAGGCATCATGTCATCATTGTATATTAAGGAAGTTTATAAGGTTCTTTTTTTTTGGTCTTTTTTTTTCATTCGCTCTTTATGTCATGATAAAAATTTAAGTTTTCTAGGGTTTACTTTATTATATTTAATTATTATTATTATTATTATTATTATTATTGATTATTATTTATTATTATAATTTATTATATTATTATAAATTTATTAATTAGTATTTATTATTATTATTATATTATTATATTATTATTATTTTATTTCATATTTATATTTGTACTATTATTATCATTATTATTATTATTATATTATTATTATTATATTATTATTATTGATTATTATTGATTATTATTATATTTATTATATTATTATTATTATTATTATTATGAGTGTATTATTAGTATTATAATATATATATATATACGTATATAATATATATAATATTATATTATATATAATATATAAAGATATATATATTATAGTATATATATATATATATATATATATATATATATATATATATATTATGATATATATATAAATATATATATATTATATAAAAAGTAATATTATATATATAATATATAATATATATATACTATATAGGTATACATATATATATTATATATATATAAATATATATAATATAATAATATATATATATATAAATATATATATAATAATTATATATATATATATATCTTAATATATATATATATATACATATTATATATATATATTATATATAATATATATACTATATATATATTATAATATTATATATATATATATAATATATATTATATATATATATATATATATATATATATATAATATATATATTATATATATATTATATATATATATATATATATATTATATATATTATATAATATATATATATATATAATATATGATATATAGTATATGTTATATATATATATATATATATACCTATATAATAATATTATTATATACTATATATATATTAATATATATATATATATATATTATAAGTATAAATATATATATATATAGTATATATAATAAGTATATATAAATATATATATATATATAGTATATATATATCTGCCTAATAATAATATAAGTATAGTTTATATATTATACTATATATATATATATATATATTATAATTATATATATATATATATATATAACATATATATAATAATATATATATATAGAACTTAATATATATAATAGATATATATATATATAGTACTTCGTTTCAAATTAAGGCGCCCAGAAGAAGGTATGAACGTGCGAAGAGATAGGCTGGAAAAGGTTGAAGAGAAGAGGCGAAGACACTTTACTTGGACCAAAGTGACCATGAATAACATGGTGGATCCTTCCCCAGAACGCGCTATGGTTGACAGAAGTGTGAGGGCCAAGGTGCAGCCAAGGTTTCTCTAGCAGCAAAGTCTTGGAGGTTCGGCGCTGCAAAACACATATTGTTGTACGTACGGCGTGACGGCCGAGGGCGATGTGTGTGGGTGGTTCTCTCTCAACACGTGTATGACCCCCTCTAATACGAATGATTGCCTGACACCGTCCTGGCGTGCTCTCGATGAGTGGGCGAATGTCCTGGACAGTGATTTAATCCCAAGATATATAAAATAAAAAAAATATAAAAATAAATGTTAAAAATAAGATAAATTAAAATATAAAATAAATATAAAGATAAATATAAATATTTAAATATTAAAATATTTAAATTATAATTTATAAATAAAAATATAAATATATAAAATATACATTAAAAAAAATAAATAAAAAAAATAATAAAAAAATGAGAATAAAAATTAAAAATTTTAAAAATGAGGGAGATTGAAAATCATAAATTAAAATAAACATGACAAAAGGAAAAATAATCAAAAGAAAATAATAATTAGGATAAAAATATAAATATAAATATAAAAAATACTAAATTAAAAATGAACGATAAAATAAGTCATAAATGAAAGATAAATAAATAAATGAAATAAGAACGATCAAAATAATAATTAAAAAACAGATCTTCAGAATAAAATACATAAACAATAAATAAAAACATGGCAACAGGGGTACGCATGGCAAATGCTGGCTAAAGTATAGTTATATATATTTATATATATATTATATAAATATATAATATATTATAGTATATATATATAAATATATATTAGATATATATAAGTAGTATATATATATTATTATTTATAATTATATGTATATATATTTATCTTTACTATATATACTTTATTATATTGTTACATACAAATATACACTATAAAACACCCTCCTGTAGCAAAGTCTCGAGAAATTCTCCCAATCTGCCTAACTTTGTATGTTTCTGTTGGCCTTTAAAAATCTTTCTTGCTTTCTACCTGTACAACAAATATCTCGTGTACTCTGCTTTACTGTTCTCCTATACAGAACAGGAATTTTCCACGCCTTTTCTTTTGAATATCTTACTACTCTTCTCACGAGACTGTTATAACTTCTTCTCATCCAAAAAAAAAAAAAAAAAAGAAAAAAAAAAAAAAAAAAAAATACTGAGGTCCCTCTATTTAGTGAGGATTTCAAGGTACACAACACTGAATGGTTGGGTGGGTCTTCTCATACTGATTTAGTGGGGAGGAAGTCGAATCATTCAGCACTTCTCAACGATCTGGACCAACTGATTAAATAAAGAACCCACAACATTCCGGATCGTCCCAACCAATTATTTCTTGAACACCTTTGACCTATGTTTCACCACTTAGTCCCTTCTCTCTATAAAATACACCACCTTCGCTCCTATTGCGGTAAATCTGACCACGAATCTTATATCTCCTTAATCTTTAATACTTCTTTCTCCTCCAACACGCTCCATTCGTCCTGCTCTCCACTTTGTTCTGGGCACGGTTGATCGGGCCGATTGGGAGGGCCGTTTGCGTTTGCTTCTACGGCTAACTATAATGAATGACTGCTTTTTTGAACACTGGTGTGACGCTTCGGGCTCTGCCGGATAAGGTGGGAGCTAGCTGTAATCGTTGATGGGTATGAGCAGGTTGCTTCCTTCTTGGAACTAAAATCTTGCTCTCCCATAAAATCCTTGGTTCATCGTGCCTTGTTCTCTGGCTATTCAGGTTAGAGAACAGTGGCGTTATCGGTGCGTAAAGAAAATTCTCCGTTTCCTATCACCTCTTGCTAATTTTGCCTTCAGCTCAGGTAGAATCGTTGCAGGGTACCTTCTCTCGACTTGTGAGCAAAGTGGGGCTTTGCGATCAAACGAAAAGTGTGCAGAACTAACCTCCTTGTTCGTACCCTACTGACAAATCTTTCTGGCCTCTGCCAAAAGATATCTCAAACAACTTGTTTAACATCTGCCTTGTTCCTTCTGTTATTCGATTCTGTCGATGTCGTATCTGTTATAATTCTCCAACTGAAAAGCCAATCTCTTCGCGCCTCCCATTCCTAACTCAACCCCTGGACGGGATTCTGGCATTCCTCTTCTCCTAACCTCCTACCTCCTTTTCTCCGTTCTCCTCTCAAAAGTGTCTTATGCCTTTGCCCTGTGGATTACAATTTTGAATCGGTTGGCATGGGCTACTGAAATACTATAGAGCGTGTGGAGGGGAAGGCGCTGGTGCGCTTCGGATTGTAGGCATTCCTCCTCTGAGATTGAGGAGTGTTGCTTCTTCTCAGTGTTATCCCCCCCCCTCGGTTGCAACTATGATCCTTCTGTTTCTCAATTACTAGCACTTGTCCGCCAGTGTTGGAGATAGCCACGCACATGTTGCAACTTTATTTGTATCGAAAAAACGAAGCCGCTCCTGAATCCTTCTAAATATCATAAACCTTATAGGCTCTCACTTTGATATTCATCTAAGAAGAATCTTTTTGTTGGAAACCCTGTGGCTTAAGCTCTCATTTCTTAGATCCATCTGGAATAAAACATCATGTCAATTCTTTTGTTCCGATCGCCAGTAGGCTTTCGGTTGCTCAGACGTCACTGGCTGATGAATCTTTCCTTATCCTTCTGGCTGGATTTGCGATGGTTTTTCCGGGCACCTTAGCGAACTACGGGGAAGACTTGCGCGTTAGTTTTGGCGCGTGACATATCAAAAAGCATTTTTTGACCGGGTAATGGCAACGGTCATTGCTCTCCCAAGTTCCTGCTCCTATAAAATATGGGGGTTTCCTCCATGCTTTGCTTACTTAGTATGTCTTGTTTTCTTTCAAATTGCTCAATATTGGTTGTTGTTGGATGGGGCTACTTCTTTCTTTTTCTGTGGTCCTAGTGGTGTTTCTCAGGGTTTTGTCTTATCCCCTACTTTATTCTCTTTATTTTCCTTACTTTTCATTAATGATCTTCCTCACCTGCCACATCCTTGTTTCTATTCATTCATATGCGGATGACTTGACCCGATCGTTTCATTCTTCAACCCTCATTCTCAAATTTCTGTTTATGCCTCCCTCTTTTTACTTATAGACAAATGCCTCTCCGGTCTTTATCTTCCGAATTCTTGTTCGAGTGATCTTGGATAGAATTTCCGATTTGGGGTCGTCTCAACCTTGTGCTGGTGAAAAAATTCAATTCTTTTTAGAAAGCCAAAACTTCTACAAATCTCCCTCCTTAAGACACCTATCTAACTTTCCGATTATTTCTGGTTCGACGGTTGGCCCTCTCGGGCTCTCCTAAGTTGACAAATATTTAAACATCCTGAGGCTAACATAAAACAAATAAAATGTCTTGGAAAACCTCACATCACAACGGTTGCTAGGGAGGCCTCAAAGAAACTGTGAGTTCTGTTAGACTGCGAGACTTTTTTTTCCTCTTCTCAGTTACTCCAGCGATACAAGGGACTCATCAGCCCTTGTATGGAAGTACTGCCGCTCATATCGTGTGAGGCTCTGGTATTCAGACGGCTTTTTCCTCTTCTCAGTTTTACTCCAGCAGATTATTACAAGGGACTCATCAGCCCTTGTATGGAGTACTGCTCTCATATCTGGACGGGCTCTGCGGTTCCACCCTCCTTTTGGATAAGGTTGAGTCAAGGCCAAAAGGTTTATTTAAAGAATACTGTTCTGTAACTTTCCACTTCCACATTAACCCCTATCTTTTGCGGATAAGAGTGTGAAGGTGGGAGGGGAGTCGGGTCGGGCGATGTTGGCTATGCTTACGGTGTGATATCTCTTTTCCTTTCTTATAGGTACCGCAGCGGGCAGGTGCTCGGGGGGGAACTTATCACTCGCCGTACCACCAAGCCTTTACGTCACACCTCGTGAGCACAAGCAGTGTTGTTTGTCTGCACATAAGTTTTGTGTTATATTGTCTAACTTCCCAGTCTTAGTTAAAACGCTGCGGTGGCTTCCTTCATTTTCCTGCCACCTCTGTTCGCGTTATGAATTCTTCTTCCAGGTCTTCTGTGTGTTCCTGGGACTGAATTTAATCTTCCCTCACTTCAAAAAGCCTGCTTCTGTGCTCATCTGCATAATTACTGCGTGTGAGGTGATAAATTTAACTTCTGAGGGGGTTCAACACACCCCCTCCTATGATAGGACTCTGCCCGGTATGAGCGTGAGTGGGGTGGACCCAAATTGTAAAAATATTATATATATATATAATAGATATATATATTATATATATAATATATAGGATATAGTAATATATAATATTAATATTATGATTATTTAACATATAGATATATATAGTACTATTATAGTGAGGTATACTATATATATAATATAGTATATATCGAGGTATAGTATATATAGTATAGTGATCTCCGTCACTTTCTGCACAGAGGTGAGTTGGCGAGTGTCGTAACTGCATGGAAATTAAAAATAGTTAAAAAAATAAAAGAAGGGCATGACGAAAGTGCGAAAAAAAAAACCGGCATTAACCTCCGGCTGTGATACCCTTAAGGTTGCTCCTCTCTCGTCATATCCCAAAATCCACCCGTTGGCTCACCACACACCGCAGACGGTGGGCCCACGACTGTGTATCTCGCGGACCTATAGGGGGTTCATTCCCCTGGGGTCCATGTCCCATCAAAACACACTCGCTCGCAAAAAAACCCCATAATTCGCTATCCAATTATTTGCACCTTTCATTGCTAGCCTCGTTGTCTTCTTCCCATCAGAACTCCGTTTCTGACTCGAGTCCATTTGTTTTCGGTTTCCAGCCGGTCGATTCCCTAGCACACCACCAAGATCACATTCCGCTTAACCAACCGCCTATTATCCATCCTTTCCATATGACCGAAACCCATTTAATATCATACATTATATAAAATATATATTTTCGTATAATATATATATATATATATTATATAAATATATATATATAAATTATTATTATATATATTTATATACTATATATATATATTACTATATATATATATTAAAATGCGATATTAATCGAATTTAGTAGAGATGTAAATAAAGAAAAGTATTTTGGGTTAGCTAATGTCTGCTTTTCTGGGATTGCAAACCACCGCCTGTTCTACGCGAATGAGGACAATATACCCGATGCTATACTACAACTGAGCTATCCTCCAACCCAAAAAAAAGGTTGGATTCTAAGACAGGGTTATAAAGCAACCGGAGCGTCACCGTCAAGAGCGACGGTTCAAATTGTTTTATCTTTATTGCCTCAGTTTTTCTATCATCTACTACTTAAATTTAGCGTGTCTATGTAATATATGTCACCTAACACTTATATGACTATTTTCCTAAATTCTTTCTATTCATGACCCTACTTAAACCTATGAATATAGAACACATTCTTCTTTCTTCTCTTTTCTCACTAAGACATAATTATTCTTTGTGATCTAGCGTTCCACCACCACCAGTGCTTCTTTCTATTCTAGTTCTCCAACGATACAGCTGAGCGAACTTGTCGTATCACTATCCCTCTACAGAATAACCCTGAGCAGTTAGTAGCAGGTTAGTGCAGATCCTTTCTCATTATCCCTGTTTCGGTCTTGGCCCAGATAAATCCAAACATTCTAGATCCTTTTCTTAACTTTCCAATCCTTTTTCTTATTCTTGATAAACACTTTTCCTCTCTTCAAGCATTCATTCTTGATCACGCTTCTCTATCTTTATTCTTTTTCTAACTGTCAAATTGGATTGGACTTGCGGTCGTATTTCTTTGTTTCCCAAGAATAACTACATGCTACTGCTTTCCTGTGGGATGGGTTTCTCTGATGTGTGCATTGTGGCAGAACACATAAACCCGAGTGATCCTCCCTAGCTATTGGAGGAGGTATATTTACTATATTCTTTCCCTTAAATTTACAAATTAACAAACTCTACTTGTTCGTGCTATTTGCCGAAGGACGTTGCTCTCAGGAATTACCGCCGTCTTCAAAATACCAAATACCAGAAAGTCATTACAACTTGTGCTTCATTTCTTCAATCGGGCAAATTTTTTTCTAAATTTATAATTATAACACTAAAAACTCTTTTCTCCAAAGAAAACGTGTTAAATCTTTTAGGTTCCTCTTTCCTCAAATTTTTTGTTGTGGAATTTCACAAAAATTTCGCTTTATTTCTTCCTCTTTCCTTCCTGATATAATCTTTCCGACGACCACACCCCGCCGTTTACCTTCTGCTCGAACATTCGCCTCTTAATTCCACGTTATACGATTCCTCCTCCTCCTCCTCCTCCTCCACCCCCTCCAACTCGTATATGCCCAATATTGCGATTTCTAAAAAGTCTATTTGGAGCTGCTCTCTCTGAGCTCAACAAACACAAAGAAAGCGTACGGTTCTAATGTCATTCATCTTGTGGTTTTCTTTCTATAACTTAATCAAATTACGCCTAACATTCAAAATTTGGAAATTTCTAAAATTCCTTTTAAATCTTTACTTCAGATCCCCAATATACTTTCTCGAGGCATATGCCTCTACTCATGTTCGTTTTTTTCTCTTTCTTTTCTGATTCCTAATGGACCAGAGCCCTTCGCCATTTTTTGATGAATCTTTTTGATGTTGCTAGACATATCGAAAAGCCGTTTCAATTGGGCTCTGGCACGAAGATTGATGTATAAACTTTCCTCTTTCGGATTTTATATCCTTCCTTCTCTCTGTGTCCTTCTATTGATTTCCTTTCAGATCGTTACTTTAGCAGCTGTTGTATAAATTATAAATAATGGTCTAACCTCAGAGTTGTCTTATCCCCAACCTCTTTTTTTTCTTCTCCT
The DNA here is from genome assembly GCA_015478945.1 of Trachelipus rathkii. Taxonomy (NCBI): domain Eukaryota; kingdom Metazoa; phylum Arthropoda; class Malacostraca; order Isopoda; family Trachelipodidae; genus Trachelipus; species Trachelipus rathkii. The sequence goes on along the minus strand of JABUQX010134458.1, from coordinate 29,192 downwards.
CTACTTTATTCTAATAAATATAAGACCATCTCCCTATTTATTTTATCCCTACTGATGCCGGAAACGATCCTCCTACCTTCAATTTCGAATTTTTCATTTCCGAAATAAAATAAAAAGGTTCATAGCTAGCAGGGACATCTGGAGTTGTAGAGCCACTAACCTCTTGAATCTATTCTCCAATTTCTAATGGATTTTAAGAACATGGTTTGCTATTCAATTTATATCCCCAAAACCTGTTCACTTTTCATCTTTTTGTCTAACCTTGACATAACTTTAAATTTCCAAAACAACTAATCACATATTCTTCAAAAATACACAAATCAAACCTTCACTTGTCCTTAATACTCTGGGTATATATATCACTCGTAATCTTTGTTGGAAGGATCACATTACATCTGTTTATAAACAATCTCTTCTTGTAGGTTGGGTGTTCTGTCTGAGGCTCCTTATAAGAATTCTTCACCCGACCAAAAAACCCAGTTGCTTCTTATAAGGGACGTCGTTCGCCCATGGATATAGAGAATGCCTACACACTTCTGGAATTTTCGAAACTGCTCAACTATCCTACTTTATACTAAACTCCCTCCCAATACTCTTTCAAAACCGTTTGAACCGATATTGTATCCCTTTCCTTATATTATCGTTATTACTATGATCATTGCTCAATCTGAACTCCCAGTTTTCTCTCCTCTTTCAAAGGAAGAGGCTGAGAATGAAATCCCGTCTTCTACAACAATCTTCATCCTTATCTCTGTCCAACCCTCTGACCTCAGAGGTAACCTCTGTGTTTCATTTTACAAGAAATTCACTAATAAAGTCTGGAACACATTCCCCTTAGCTATTTTTCCATTCTACCTTTAACTGCAACATTTCAAACGCCTTCAATCGGGAGGATATTGGCATTTTACATTGCCTGGAATTGAATTTTTCCCCAACTCTGAGGAATTTGGCTACGCCTCTAGGCTTTTGCCCCACTAATAGTTATAGATATATGATAAATATAGTATATATATAATATTAGTAAAATGACGTATATATATATATAGTATATTATATATCTATTATATAATATTATATTTCATATATATATAAATTATATAGTAAGCTATGCGCAATTATTATAATATTAACTGAGGTAATTTATATATATATATACTATACTATATATATATATATATATACTATATCAATAATATTATATAACTCCCTATATATACGTATATATACTTAATATTATACTATATATTAGTATATATATATATATAGTTATATATATACTATATAATATCATTTAGTATATACTACTACTATCATTATATAATGCATATACACCCTGTATTTATTTATACATAATAATATTACATATATATATATATATATATACTATACCAGTATATATATATATAGTTATATATTATATATATATGTATATATATTATTTTATACTTAACCATAATTCATCATAACCCTCAAACCAGTACAAACTATTTCTACATCATACTACTATAGGTTATATCTATACTAATCTCAATAGCATATATATAACGGTTTCTCTCATACCATAACGTATATATATATATAATTTAATTATATATATATATATTATATAATATTTATATATTTTAAATATATATATATTATATATAAGTATTAATAGTATATATATATATATTATATATATTATTATATTATATATATATATATATATAATATATATATATATTATATAAATATATATATATATATAATTATAATATATATAACTATTATATATTTATATATTATAATATATATAATATATATATAAATATTTATATAAGTATATATAATAAAACTAGTAAGATATATATATACCATCAGATCTATCCAAATCATCGTTCATCATCATTAATAAGCCTCCTAATCTGTCCACTTGAGAGCTACATTAAGCCCTCGCTTATTAGTTTCCACAATTCTTCTAGTTTCTGGCCCATGGCTCAAGGTGCCTTCTCATCACATTGCGATAATCTCATAATTTCCTCAGATCCCATGTGAGCGGTCTTGTTGCCTTTTGTCGTTTGGCCCGTATATGGGCATAATCATTATTTTCATTTAGATCCATCTGTGTGTCATGTTGGTCTAGTCTACATTGACCCGCCCCATTTTTCCATTTATTTCTTTTAACTGTCGTTATTGATGTCTTTGATCCTTGGGTCATTTCTCATCTAAGTGTTTGTTGTATTCTTTATTCAGTGGTATATTCCCAGCATGTCTCTCCCCCATTTATTTCTCGGGTACACCTTAATTTTTTGTATAGCCATTGTCTAACTCCTTTCTCTCTCTCTCTCTCTCCTTCTTCTTCTTCTCTCTCTCTCTCTCTCTCTCTCTCCTCTCTTCTCTCTCTCTCTCTTCTCTATATAAATATAATTATTATTTAATTTATAATATATATAAAATATATATATATATATATATATATATATTTATTATATTATATATATTATTATATATATATATATATAATTTACATAATATATATAATATATAAATATGTATAGTATATATATATATAAATATATAATATAATAATATCATAGTATTATATAATATATATAGTTATATATATACTATTATATATATATATATAATAATATATAATATATATATAGTATATATATATGGAGAGGAGAGAGCGAACGAACTGAAGAAAGAGCGGAGATTAACAGGAGATAAAGGAGGACATAAGAGTATGAGAGAGAGAGATAGAATGAAGTTGGATGTCGTAAAGCAGAGGAAAGTACAACAAGGAAGAAAGGATATCGGTAACGCGAGACTACAGAGGAGTAAAAGCTCATGGAGAAGAGATAATTGAACAGGCGAATCATATATGTGAATGACGAAAGAGAGTAGAGAGAGATAAATGAGAGACGAGAGAAGAGAGAGAGAGAGAGGAGGGGAGGAGAGAGAGAAGAGAGAGAGAGATGAGAGAGAGATTTCGAGAGAGAGAATAGGCGAAGAGAAGACGGAAGAGAGACGAGAATATTCATGTGGTTATAGGGTCATCTCATCGGAGAAAGAAGTAATTTATCCCAATTAAACGTCTGGCTCAATTCTAAACAATTAAATGCAGTTTCAAATAAAGAAATGAAAGTATTCTGCACAAATATTTGCTTCTTCAGGGAAAGGAAAAAAATATTTTCGTTATTTTATAACAAAATGTTAAAATCTCACCTCAGCAATGGATAACACGAAAAACAACGTTACCAGTATGTTAAATAAAGCAAATATAATATATATTATATTTTTTAAATATTATAAATGTAGAGTGTTATAACAAGGAAAATAATATAAACATTTACTTTTTAAAAAAAAAAAATTTCTTACTCTTTTGTTGTACGTAAAAAATTGAACTAATGCCAAAAAAATTTTTGAAAAATATTTTCGCACAAACTAATCGAACCCAGAGAAGTACAAATAAATAGAAAATAATTATCATTTTATAAATTTTCTGTTTTAAAAGTTGGACCAATAACTAGCTGGCCTGAATGGTATATATATATATATAATATATATATATAAGTAGATAATATATATATAATATATTATATAATTATAATATAATATATATATTTAATTATTTAATATATATAATAAGCTATTATATATATATATAAAAATATATATATATATACCTTTTAGCGTGCTTTTAAAAAGCTTTTTTCAGAGGCGGGTAACGTGGAGACTACAGGAAAATCGAACTTTAAGGCCGGCTATCCCAAACCAGCTCCATCAACGTGTTCGCCAGTCGAGGTTTCTAAATTTCTCGCCACGAGGTAGATAAAACCCCAAACTGTTACGCGGAGGATTGAACCAGCATCCTCTCGCATGAGAGTTTACGAGTCGCCTCCTACGCCACGAGTATATATATATATATATATATATATATATATATAATAATATATATATAATATATAAATTATAAATAAATTTAATAATATATAATATATATATATATATATTAATATATAATATATATATATATATTATAATTAAATTATACTATTATTATATATATATATATATATATATATAATATATATATATATAATATATATTATATAATATATAAATAGTATAAATATATATCTGTATGAGAGCTGGCGAAGTCAAATCTTCTACGGCCACGAGTGCGCTTATATAACTATATATATAT
>JABUQX010134458.1:12500-17500 GCA_015478945.1 Trachelipus rathkii | reverse complement strand
GTTTAAAGTGTGCGTTGTTACACAACGGCAACATATTGCGGTTCCAGTAGGGTACTCGGTACGGATGAGAGGAGTATGCAAATATCAAGACAGTTTTGGAGGGCTACAATATTAGGTACATGGATGGTTAATATGCGTCAACCCCCCAAAAATGGTAACATTATGCCTGGTCAGCAAGCAGGCTCACCAAATATCCCTAAGTTTCCCAGCAGCCGGGCGACAAAGGATCACTCGGACCAAAAGAGAATGGCCACCGAGGGGAAACACCTTGACGCCAGGTGACAGAAACATCGTACGTGAACCACTTGTGTGCAGAGAGAAAACATCATCTTAACTCCACTACACATAAAACTTGGTTTGATTAAACAATTTGTGAAGGCCCTAGACCATGATGGTGAATGCTTCCATATATGCTCAACGTTTCCTGGTCTGAGTGATGAGAAGAAAAAAGCTGGGATATTTAATATGACATTCTCCGATTAGTGTTTCACAACAATGACTGTGTTAAAGGCAAGAGCGTGGGAATGCTTTTTCAGATGTAGTATAGAATTTTCTGGGAACAGGAAAGCCGAGAGAACCACTAATATTGTACAGGAACTGCTAGACAGTTTTCATTCTCATGGATGTAAAATGAGCATAAAGTTGCACTACTACATTCTCACCTAAGCAAATTTCCGGTTGACCTAGGCGATGTTAGTGATGAGCAGGGGTGAACGCTTCCATCAAGGTCTAAAGTTCATGGAATTACGTTACCAGGGCAAGGGATATCAATATGATGGCCGACTATTGCTGGAGCTTGATGAGGGATATTCCAGATGCTACGCACAGTAGATCGTCTACGAAGAGAAAGTTAATACCATCGTAGGTATGTTTACATTAACTAAACCCATTCCTTCTATTACATTCATTGTTGTCCCATATTACTCTTTATTCATAGTTGTATTATATGTTTAACATATATCTATCAAAGACATGTATCATATCTTGTGATTTTGTTTCTTTCCTTCATATATATATATATATATGTAAGAGTATATAGTACAGCATATATATATATATATATATATATATATATATATATATATATATATATATATATATATATATATATATATATATATATATATATATATATATATTTTTAAATACATCTGAATAATTGTGAGACCCTCTTGAAAAAGGTAAAAATCATAAAATTTTACAAATCTGTTACACACAATATCTCACAAATGCGATGTGATACGCAAAAACCGATTACATTTTTGGAATCAGCACATCAAATATATCAATAATCAATTGCGAAACCCCGTCCAAGAAATTTCATGTTTACCAGTGTTATTATTATTATTATTATTATTATTATTATTATTATTATTATTATTATTATTATTATTATTATTATTATTTTATTATTATTATTATTATTATTATTATTATTATTATTATTATTATTATTATTATTATTATTATTATTAAAAGAAATTAACTTTAAAGTAGAAATTACTACAAAAAATTTTAAAACAGGATTCCATAATTATCTTATTTAAAAATGAATTTATTTGAATATTGAAATGTTGTGGTGTAGGAAAATAAGTTGCTCTCCATGTTGTGGAGTTAAACGTGATCTCTTATCCTCAAACACGTTACCCGCTTCTGAAAAAAGCTTTTTAAAAAAATGCTTTTCTGAAAAAAGCTTTTTAAACTTTGAAGACCCGTAGAACTTTATATAGTATATTCCTATTTTACTTAATAAATTTATTGATCCGCTTATCCAAATTTTGGCTTACAGAAAACTAAGAGCTCACAGTATGGATATGTCAAGATGCCAGATACTTCTAGAGAGACTCCACTTGTTAATCAGACAAGTTTTAAGTAGAATATGTAAGGTGTAGCGGAAGTCAAAAAGTTCCGGTTCCAAGGTTCCGGAAAGTTCCGGTTCCGGTTCCAAGGTTCCGAAAGTTCGGATCGGTCGGAACCAAAATTTTGTTGTTGTACATTCTTTTATATATATATATATTATATATATATATATATATATATATATATATATATATATATATATATATATATATCTTATATATATATATATATATATATATATATATATATATATACGGTATATATATATATATATATATATATATATATATATATATATATATATTATATTATTGCTATTTTAAAAATTATATATTATTATACATTAATATTATTATTATATATATATATATATCTATATATATATATATATATATTATTATATAAATTATTTATATTTTTATAAACTTATTTTTACATAAATTTTTATTTATATATCTATATTATTATTACATATTTATATATATATACATATGCAATATATATATATTATATATATATACATATTATATATATATATATATATATATATATATTATTACATATATATATATATATATATATATATATATATATATATATATATACTCTTACAGTTCATCACCACTCACGGGTTGGGACTTTTTATAAAGGTGGCAGAAAATAACAGAAACTCCAATCTTGTACTCCAAGCTTTAACGCAAATCTCCTCAGGTGAGCGCAAGACGCTGGCTTTAAAGAGAAGATTAAACACAGTTGGAAAACAGAAGAAGGCAAGGAGTTCCACAGAACAGAAGTAGCTGAAGGAAGAGCCACCACGACGAAGAAGTCTCTGGAATTAAAGTCATCACAAAACTCATAGAAACCAAGGATGCCATTAGTTATATACGAGGCTGCAGTTGTGATGGAATGCGAGAGGTCAACCCCCTCGAGCATCTGCCGCTGTAGCACCTATAGAAAGAGATAGTGCGCCACCGTGTCCTAGAGACAGAGGGTCAAGAAATTTGAAGGAAAATATTTATTAGCCTCTCTTAACTTTTAGACTCAACCCTCATCCAATAGAGGGGGTGGAGCTGAGCCTCCTAAATGCGGGAATAGATCACAAGGGCGAGTAAGGCCCTTATATAACTGGAGTAACTGCTCAGAGGAAAATTCCCGCAACCTGAACAGAACTCCCGGCTTCTTTGAGGCCACCTTAGCAACCATTGCAATATGAGGTTTCCAAGACATATTGTCGTTTATGTTGAGATCAAGAATGTTTTTGCTATTCACAGGTGAGACGTTAGAGCCGCCGAAGGAAATAGGAAAGTTGGGAGGTGCTGAGAGGCAAGACAGAAGCCAGCTTTTAAGAGTTTGACCAGGGCAGCTTATGGTGACCCCACCGAAATCCCATCCAGATCATCAAGAATAGAATCGGAAAGATGAAGACGAGAGACAACTCGAGATGCAAAAGATTTGAAATGAGTAGAAGAATGGAGAGTTGAGTCATTGGCATAAGAGTGAACAGAGTTAGAAGTACAGCTGAGGAGATCGTTGATGAAAAGTAGGAATAAAGTTGAGATAGAAAGAACCTTTGAGGAACCACAATTAACATCAAAGTAGTGATTAGGACGCTCCATCAACGAGTGCTGATATGAAAGATCGGAGAGAAAACTAGACTAGAGTAAGAAAGAAAAAGGAGTGGAAACCTAAAGGAAGGGAGCGTAGAGAGCAGTGATTCTTGTCTTACCCGGTCAAAAGCTTTGGATATGTCAGCGTTACCACGAATACTCTCCAAAGTCCCTAAGGGCAGAAGACCATAAATCAGTTGGATAGTAAAGTATGTCACCAGTTGACCTCGTGCGTCGAAAAGAAGGAATGAGACCTGATGATCCAGAAATGAGAGTTAAGAAGAGTTTCCAAGATTAGATTTGAGATAGAATACAAGTGAGAGCTATAGGGCGATAGTTTTTTTCGGGATCGGTTGAACATTTGCGCTCTTCCAGCACTGAGGAAAAGTATTAGTATTAAGACATAGAGAGTAGAGTTGAATGAGGACAAGCGCCAGATCAGAAGCACAGTCTCTCAATACACGGGGAGGAGCGTCATCCGAGCCACTAGCCTTCCTGGCGTTCATAGATCTCAGGATCTTTGCACAATCATGTGTGATCACAGGTAAAGACATGGGGAAAACTGAGAGGAGAAGGAGTAGGAGGAGGGAGGCCAGAGTCTGTCCAGATAGAATTAGATGAAAAAAGGAGGCCGAAGAGATTGCCCTTTCAGAAGGAGAGTTAGTTACAGTACCGCCAGAGCGAATAAGGGAAGGAAAGACAGATTTTAAAAAGTTGAGAGAGATGTTTTTGGCAAGAGGCCAGTGAAATCTTTATCAGGAGGAGAACCAAGCAGGTTTTCTCACCTTCTTTTAGTGAAAGTGCGCTTAGTCTGTCGAATAGTATCCCTTCAACGATGCCGGGCAGAATGAAAATTAGTAAGAGTGATATAAGAACGAGAGATTTTCCATGATCGATACGCAACATTCTCTCCTGAATGGCGTAAGAAACAAGTTCCATTGTCCAGCGGATTTTGGGAGAAAGATTTAGTTGAAGATGGAATGAAACTGCTCTCACCCAGCGGCGATTACGGCCCCTGCCTTTTCAGCGGTGAACGAAACATTCTCCGAGTCAAAGCAGGATTCACTCCAAGAGTAGTTAGCAGAGAAACGATGCAATGCCCTTCCAATATATAGTATATATAAGAGTATATATATATATATATATATATATATATATAGAGAGAGTATATATATATATATATATATATATATATATATATATATATATATATATATATATAGGTGAGAGGTAGTTGGGGGACCACTGGGGAATGAAATCCCTAAAACCCACACCCCAGGTCTGCCTTGCATTTGTAAAGCATTGCGAAACTTAGATAGATATTATTTAGTTATAAAAACAACCAGTTTGCTTACCACAAACCATTTTAATCCCAATGTTCAAGCATCTTTAAATCTAGAAGGGTAAAAAAAAAAAAAAAAAATAATTATGTCTTCTTTTCATTTTATTTAAACATATATAAACAAAATATATAATTAAACTGATTTTTAGCAAACAATCTAGTGGGAAGGTATAAAGTGAATGATGTTAATA
>JABUQX010134458.1:2500-5000 GCA_015478945.1 Trachelipus rathkii | reverse complement strand
TAATATATAGCTTTTATTTTTTTATATTTTATTTTTTTAGGTAAACTACTATAACATATAATCATACATGATGGCAACCATCATATATATATATATATATATATATATATATATATATATATATATATATATATATATATATATATATATATATATATATATATATATATATATATATATATATATATATATTATATTTATATATATATATTCATGTAGGTATATATATATATATATATATATAAATATATATATATATATATATATATATATATATATATATATATATTATATATATATATATTTATATATATATATATATATATATATATCTGATCTTTCTTGAGGGGTTATATTTAATTTTTCAATTATAAAAACATAAATTATGAGGTGTTCTAAATCATTTGTAAACCTTTACTCCACTTCAGTTGTTTACTATTTGGGGTATTGTCTTACATAGAGCTGGGCCACCGTACATGGGATGATTCTACTCGTATAACTTTCTGAACTGGAGCTAGACCTCTTTTGCCTTATCAATTCTCTCACGATCGCCGCCGATTCACCGCATGTCTTTCTGCAGTTTCAATCTGTTTCATCGCTCTCCTTTTTTTCTCGCGTATTACCACAATTAACCGCAAACTTGAATAAAAATCTGACCCCATATTTTATATAATGATGAAGATGATCCGCGAATGCTCTTTACACTTCACTGTGGATGCAAATTCGAATTTAAATGTAATATAAATGATTGAAATATATATAATTCAGAAAAAAGATTTTTTTTCCTTTTTAATTCTATTTGCAAATGTCACTGGGAACGTTTCGCATTTGGTACGTGGCATTTTTTTTTATCATTATCAATTTTATACTAGTTAATTAATGGAAAAAAAAAAAAAAGAAAAAAACTGAACCAAATTTAAATTCGTATTAGAAAGGAAGTGTGCACATAATTTAAATTAAATGCTGATCCGTGAGATAAATGCTTTGATTTAGGATATATATATATATATATATATATATATATATATATATATAATATATATATATATATATATATATATATATATATATATATATATATATATATATATATATATATATATATGAAACAAAAAGTATGTATGACAATAGTGAAGCGTGTGTAAGAATAAACGGAGTCGAAAGTGATTGGTTTAATATTAACAGCGGAGTGAGGCAGGGATGTGTTATGTCTCCTTGTTATTCAATTTGTATATGGATGGGGTTATTAAAGAATTAGAGGTGGCAGGGGATGTTTGAATGATAGAGAATGGAAGAGAGTGGAGGTTGCCCTATTATATGGGGATGAATTGGTTTTGTGTGGCGAATCTGAAAAGTTTGAGGGGGTGGAGGGATTTGGCAGGGTGTGAAAAAGGAGGGGTTTGAAAGTAAACGAGATAAGAGTAAGGTTATGTATAGAAAGGATTCCTCGGTGTGAAGTTATGCTAGATGGTGAGCAGCTGGAACAAGTGTCTGAGTTTAAATATTTAGGATATATGTTGGATGAAAAGGGAACGGATGATGCAGAGTGTAGTAGGAAAGTTGTGAATTGCAGGATGGTGGCTGTTTCAATTTAATCCTTGGCAGATGTAAAGAGACTAAGTCTTGAGTGCGCTAGGGTCTTACATGAGGGTATCTTTTACCTGTGTTAATGTATAGTAGTAGTGAGACTATGGTCTGGAATAAGATGTATAGATCTAAAGTACAATGTGTTCAAATGGACAATCTTAGGGGCGTGGTAGGTTTGAGAAGAATTGATAAAATGAGGAATGAACGTATTAGAGAGTTATGTGGTGTGAAGAAAGGGGTAAATGAGAGAATAAATGAAAGTATGATCAGATGGTTTTGTCATGTAGAAAGGGATGATGAAAGACGGTTGGTTAAGGGATTTATAGGTGGCAAGCGCAGAACTGAGCGTATGGGAAATGGAAGAAAGTGTGGATTGAGTCAGTAAAGAATGCCTGGAGGAGAGAAATTTGAGTTTGGCAGAGGCGAGAGAAAGGTGCATATAGGAGTGAATGGCGGGGTTTTGTGAGGGTATGGTTGTGGCCCACCTGGGCCAAGGGATGAACCCTACATTGACGAGATGCCATAGTGAGGGTCCGTCAGGGTCTCGTGAAGCTCTAGGGGTGGATTTCTTCTGATTGCGACGAGTTTGTACCAAAAGGGGGTATAAAGGCTGATAAGGCTGGTTGACCTGCGTTATATCCTTCCCTCCTACATATCTCACTTCCAGTGCATGTTACGCACCCACCCCCAGTCTTGGGTAGAGAAGGTGGGTGATAATATATATATATATATTGTTATATATATATATATATATTTATGTGTTATGTTATTATATAGTTTATATATATATATATATATATATATATATATATATATATATATATATATATAACTAAAAAAATATAAAAAAAAAATATTTTATTTAAATTTTATGATGTTATTTATATTTGAATCTCTGATTAATTTCTAGAAT
>JABUQX010134457.1:0-15000 GCA_015478945.1 Trachelipus rathkii | reverse complement strand
CGCCGTTCATTTTTTTAGTATTAGTGATGAATTTCATTCAATAAGGAGTCAGCTTTAAATCTAGATTTCTTCCAAATCGGATAACACTCCATCACAATATGTTATTCAATTTTCGCAATATAAACCATTTTTTAATTATTTTCTGTTTATCCCGAAACGACGGTTTCCCATCCACAGCATCTAATTCCAATTGCTGCAAAACAAAAGTAAACCTAATAAGAAATCGTGTTCGTTTTTTGCACGAAATTCAGGCAATTTGTTCACATCAAGGATGCCAAAAAAATCTTATGGATGTTAAGTGTAGGTTTAAGTGTTTTTATATAAAAAGATTCCAAAAAATTTTTAAGTTCTATTCATCTGATAGGAAAGCATTTGAAAAAATGAGAGAATTTTGAAGACTGGAATAGGTATGGATGGTCATATTAGATCTCTCACAGCCTAAATGTCTTCTGGTTGAGAGATGGAGAGATTTAGTTTTCCGAACCAAGGAAAGTCCATCTGTTTGAAGGCCTCGCATTCTTTTAGTTCTTGAAAGTTTGAACCTAATAGTCAACGTTACAGTCGGACACATTTATATTTGTAAACGATTTGTGACCTGAGTTCATGGAGATGCTTACTTTAATCGTTAAAGAAATGCCAATTGAGTTGTTGCATAATAAAAGATTATAATAAATTTGCATTGTGAAAGTTGTTGTTTTAATAATGATTTTTAATCTTGAAAGGGAAAGGAACTTGGAAAGGGCGTCACATATGCAGAGAACCGAGAATAACAGGAAGTTTAGAACATCATATGCTGAGTTTTAGCGGCCGAATAAGTGTATCGAGAAACGAGTAAACAAGTTTATGACTATCTCAAACAGACAATCCCTACAGGCACAAAATTTACGGGAGAGGTGATTTATTCTTGGCAAAACTTCCAATCAGAACAAAAAACAAACAAAGGGTTGTGTATGCGGGACCTTAGACCCGAAATTTTATGATTAAAGGAGGAGATAGAACAAAAGAAATTAGTTCCAAGTAATGTATTAGTGGGATTGCGTATATTTAAATTAGAAAGCCCACAAATACTTTACTTGGGACTAAATTCTTTAGATATATCTCTTTAATCGGTAAATTGTAAATAATACGAAAGCGAAGTTTACATAGAATGAATTTTTAGTAAAATTTCCTATTGTTTTAATTTGACAGTTTCGTTTTTGTCAATGTTGTGCTAACGCTTCGATAAGAAATTGACTCACCCGTAGTTTTAGCACAATCTAGATTCCAGTATTAAACGGACCGCGATTTCGTGCTAGGTTTACTTATGTTTTTTGTTTTTAAAAAATTGGAATCAGCTATTGTGATAGAGTATGTGGTTTTGGAATAAGCAGAAATGAAAAAAAAAATAACAAATGGTTTATATTGACAGATAATTGATCAACTATTTGTGATGGAGTTTATCCAATGTGGAATAAATTAGATATAAGTGATTTATTGAAGGAATTCAATCAATTCGACGGGGCCTAACAACGCCTCGCCATCTTGTTATTTGATTACTTTTTTCATAAGAAACCTAGTAACGTGCTTAAATTCTGCTAAGCAAAAGTAATAGCAATCGTACAGAATTGAGGAAATTCCTACGTCATGGAAAGCACTTCTTGCAATTTTTCAAGGTAAAAGTTTGACAAAAACGAACGCAAACTATCGAGCAATTACTCTTACGTTTGCGTAACCCCAGATTATTAAAAACGAAACTGGCACTTATTATATATATAATTATATTATATATTTATATTATATATATATATTATATATATATATATATATTATATATATATAATTATATAATATATTATATATATTATTATATAATACATATAAATATATATTATAATTATATATATATATTTTATATTACTTATATATATATATACTGATATATATATAATTTTTAACTATTTTTATTTCTTGCTATCTTACATTTTAATTTTATTTTGGTTTATGTGTTTTACTATAATCTGATGAATGCTTCATGCGTGAGCTACGGCCTGGGCACCGTCCGCATGCAGTGTAGAGAACCAGTTCATGATGTCGATATACCCAGTGTGCTGCGATTACTATAATATATACTTATATATATATATATATATATATATATATATATATATATATATATATATATATATATATAATATATATATATATATATATATTATATATAATGTAATATATATATACTATATATATATATATATATTATATAAATATATTATGATGCATCAGATGTCACCTTTATTTGCGAATGATATTAGATTTTATATCCCGCGTTATGCGATGTCTGATATATATTACTTTATAATTTATTATATTATAATCTTTTATATGCGAGTGTATACAAAGATATATATAATATATGCTATATCTATACTATTATTAATATATATATTAATAAGATATATATATATATATATAATATATATATATAAACATATAACACTATTATTATATAATATATATAATATATATATATATTAAGTAATATTATATATATATATCTATATTCATATATATATTTTATATATAATATATATATATATTATATAGTACCGTAGTATTATAACTATATATATTATATATTATATTATTATTATTTATTATTTTTTTATAGTTTTATTATTATTATTATATATTCCTAATATATTTCGAGTTTTAGCCACAATCTATAATATAATTGTTTACCAGGTTATGCGAGACGGGGTACCCCAACTCAATGCAACTCACCCATCAGCTTCTATTGCGCCCATTTCCTCCGACCTTAATGAAAAGGATTTCTTCCACCCATCCTCCGACCTTAATGAAAGAGATTTTACCAAAGGATATTGTACCTTTTTTGGCAAACTAGTATTGGGAAAATTGTAAATAATAGAAGGTTTGTGGGCCTTTGGAGAAAAATATCAATTTTTCTTGCCCCTTGGTACTGTATCTGCTTGAGAGTCCTGTTTTCTGTTCATCAATAGTAGCACCCGAGCATTGCTAAATACTCTCTCCCACTTGGAACCAACCTAGTATTGGAGAGTACAGGACCAAATATTTCCTTGCACAGTTACTTAAGCCGTGGGTAAAATTTTGCTTAACTTTCCACCAATTGATAGTATTCTAGTCGTTGTTCTTGGTGATAGTTTTCCAATCATTTGCACGACATCTTTTGGTAATGCCGTGTGTTTCTTCATTACTACTGGACTGTAGAAATCAAATCTTCCAGTGAATCTGTTATTTGATTATGTAGAAATATTGGTTGGTAGAGTTTCGTTTATTTCCTTTTTAGGATTGGGTTCTTGGGGCCGAGGATAATAGACTACCAAGGAATGTTCCCGGATTGAAGTTTTGTCAACTGAACACAATGACCAATGATGAAAGATTTAACTCTCTGATTCTAATATTGTTACGAAAAACAAAAAAAAACCTTGCCTTTATTAAACGGGGGAAATCTAATGGGTGAGTTGCGTCCGTGAGTGTGTATCTGTTCCTGTTTCACGGAGAGAAGCCGATGGCGCGGTTCGGCGACTGAGTGGTGGTTTTGCAAACACCGAGAAGCCCCAAACCTGTGAAGGTTAGGGGTTGAGAGGCAGAGTTCCCAGGCAGGTATCCACATGAGGGCCAAAAATGAGAGTTCATATTTGTTGGTTTCAGGCGGTCATTCTGTGGCGGAATATGACGGGCTGAGAATTCGTAGTGTGTGTTTTGCCTTAATGATATACATGAGTGATACTCTTGGGTGCAGTTTGGCCTACCACCATGGGACTTATGGGTAGAATTTACACTTGGAGATAAGGGAAGTGGGACGTTCTTGAGTGTGTGGTTTGTTAATGCGTGCTCGCGGTAGTTGGGTTGAGGACTTCTTCTTTTGGTTGTGAAAGGCGGGGGATGGGTATGCGAGTACTAGAGGGGAGGAGAATGTCGTCGTATCACATGTCCCATCTCTTAGATCGCTGGCCCAGATGCTCATCTGTGTACTTTTATGGAATTGGTAGGAAGTTTGTTTTAGCTCGTACCGCAGTAGTGGGTATTTGGTAATAAATAATGATATGAGGGGTGCAAAAGGGATGACGAGAACTGAATACCAATAAGGATGTAGTGGGTGTACACTGTCTGTGATTACGTTCGCCCGTCATTTTTTGTTGTGCCTTGTAACCTGATTATTGGTCGGCATTTTGTGGCGAAGACGTGTGAATCATCCCCGAACTTCTGGCAAATAGGACGTGACACTTCACGTGTCCGCAGGCGAGAAAGCGGTGGTGTGTGGGTTCGAGATAGGTGCGGGGTGGTATGGTTGTTCCAGTTGAGCCGCGACAACATTCCTAAAGATGTACACATAAGGGGATGGTGTAAGGGGCGAATAGGAGGAGCCTCTGCGGTTTCGCTTGGTCGTTGGATGGTGTGGTGTTTTAATAGCTTTGGTTAGATGATGTGAGGGGGAATAATGAGTAAGTTGGGTGTAAGTTGCTAATAGTAATGAAGGTCACTTAATTGCACAACATAACTAAAAGGCCGTTATTTTTAGCCTCTAGTTTTATGGAACATCTTTCATTTTCTTTTCTTTAAAAAACCCTGTCTGACACTATTGCATTTGGGAAAGTGTGAGACCCGGACTCTGGATCTTGCAGAAGAATGTACCTGTTCATTTTCTTCTCAGTAGATTTTATGCGGATTATTCAATGAGGATGTGCTAAGCGTTCTTAGTAATGTGGTCTGTTTTTTGTTTAGCCATAGGGTAAGCATTATATAACAAATCCGCTGAGAGACAGACCTCAAGAAGCTTTTTTTAATTGTTAGAGGCGCTATAAATTTATTTTAATTTATTAAAGACATATTACTGTAAAATTTGGACATATCACCATTACATCATATATTAAGAAAAAAAAACTAATTCGTCATTTAAAATAGTACTATGCTTTGGGAATAAAGTTAACTCCACCATCATAGACTAACCTCCACTTGGAATGCAATAGAATCCAGATAATGATGCGCCTATACGTATAATATCATTAATTCGTATGAAGCATCCTATATAAACCTTAGGAGAAGATGGATAATGGAGTACACTAAATCCTTATATGTTAGGATGCTATGCACATGTTGAGTCCGGAGTTCCATTTATATCTATACAGGAAATAAGAAAGACAATATTTTGTTAAAAAATTATATAAAAGTTGATTTTACAAAACTACAGATCCTACCACATCTCATCGGTATTGAGGTATCATCGCTCAATGGAACTGTGCGAGTCTACAAGGACGACTAATCATCATCTGCAGGATTATCTCAGTAGGAAATTAAAATAAATGAATAAGAATAAAGACAATAGTAAATGTCTTATCTCAACATTCTCCCAGACAGATAATTAATATATGGTGTGTGTGCATTTTTGGGCTGATATGACTCAGCTACTATATTACAGTCTCTCACTCGAGGAGATAGCAAAACCTTGGTATGTCACTCGGAACCGTGAGTAGAGATGTGTATGAATAATAGTACGTCGCGTTTGTAGCAAATGCGTGACAGCCAGGCGGAAACCGTAGGGATTTAGAATACCTCGTTATATATGTGTGGTAATTCTTACCGATGGACGTCATCAGCAAGGAGAGGTGTCCAAAGCTTAAAAAGAAAGAGCCGGATAAGAGCCCCGTGTATGAAAACAATATTAGATATGGTGCTCGAACTGGTTGATGCGGCGAGTAAATGGCCTCAACACTGTATATGTCTGAGAGGCCGGGCAGAGGCAGAATATGTAAGCAAGATGGCGGATGAAGAAAGTTAACCATCAAGAAAGTGTGCATAAGAGAGAATGAGAAGGAGCCCAGTGTATTAGCTCAGGAGTATATCAGTATGAGAAAAAGTGACAACACCCATTACTATAATAGTATTTAGTTGTAATAAGATAGATCCATTATTTTATAAATGTAAATGATAAGCAAGTATATCAGATAGAGCAAATTAGCGTGATATAATCCTCCCATTAGGTACAATTACAGTATAATGTTAGGTATAAGATACTGGAAACCAAGTCAAAGAACCAATTCAAGTACTTACTAAGTCACTATTAACTATAAGCCAGAGAAGTATAGAAAGCAATAGAGAAGTACGGCTAGTAGTGGCAGACGGATAACATAATAAGTATAGTAGACTGCAATCTATTTAAGAGAGTTTCTAAAATTTAATGAACAGAATGTTTAACATGACAGAAGTGTAATAGGGGTAAGCAGAGGGAAACCACATGAATATATTAAGAAGCTGGAGATAATTTTAGCTTTAGATATGTGAGAGAAATAATAGTAGTGCTGATAACTGTAAAAAGTATAGGTGATATTCAAGGAGAAAGATGTATAATTGAACCTTATAGATTTAATAGTAGATAGAGGAACCCAGGGTAGAACAAAAACCGTACAAATATGCTTTGCTGAAATCTAATAGTAACTGATATTGCTAGTAAGGTATATGTAGTGCCATATCAGGAGAGAACTATACAAAGATGAACAGAAGGAGGTAACAGAAGTGAGGACTCCACAGCCTCCAAAAACTAAGTAAATATAATCAAATGATTATTCAGCTTGCATCAGAATTGTTTGTTATTGAAAGAAATAAATGAAGCTTCTCAGAGTGTTGATGATGCATTGATACGCATATCTATATATATATGTATATATAAAAGAGTGCTCAGCGCAATTACACATAATTATGAAAAAGTTAATGTAGAAAGAAGGAATTAGATAAATCAAATATTAGTAGAGTAAATACTAGATAAACATAAGAGGTGAGTGATAGACCTCTATGAGTGCATAGTTATGTTATAGAGATATATGACACAGTTAAAGAATATATCCTGAAGAATGTTTAAAATAGTGATGAGGGTAGTATTTGTGACGTGTTCAGTATGTGTGATGATGCTATAGTAAGGATGGATATATGATCCGGGATAAAATAGATGTTTTTAGGTTATATTAATAATCAAGTTCTCACACCAAAATTAAGACAAAGAAGTGTTTTCTGTTATAGAGTGTTTTATATTTTAAGTGTGTGAAGGGCCCGAAGGCTAGGTGAGAGACAAAAGTGACTATCATAGGTGTACGATCTAATTAAGGTGGAGAGGTCCTCAACGATGCCTCAGTGATAATACAAATAGTGTAATCCTCAATAGAGAAAGCAGACCTATCGTGATTATTGGTAACACTTCCATCGATCTAAAGATAAAATGATACAAACAAAGTAATAGTAAATTATGATTATAGGGTTAAAGGCAGTAAGTGATAGAGAGCTGCACGTTTGTGAGAAATTTATGTGAAGACAACTTACCTTGCGATGGCCGAAAAAATGTGTAACAAATAATTGGAATATGTTAGGAGTCCTCTTAGGAAGTCGAAATGATGATCTGTTCGCGCTCGTAATTAGTATCGCTTTCCCAAGATTCAAACCATCGAATAGAGGAAATTGTTACAAAAGGATCGGCCTATGTTAGAGTAAAGTCATTGTAACGGAAAATGAAGAATACAAGGAAAATAGCTCATAGCATTAGAGAGAATTATCAGGATGATCGCTTGATAAGTGAATCAAAAAATTTTCATTAATGAACATTACAGGTGTCGGATTGTGTAAGGTATAAACTGATGCTCCATTCTGTACGATGTGTGTAGTCGAGATATTGTGAAAACTTTCTTGTCCAGGTTTATGTTTCTTCGTTAAGTAAAAAATCATAGTGTGTACTCGCCTGCTATTGATTGAGATGAAGTTACCATAGGTTTAAGTAAAGAGATCAGAATAATTCTGTCATACAAGCAAAGGGTTCGCTCGGATAAAGGTAGTTATTCACCAAAAAAGCATGTCTGGAAAAGTCCTTAAAATAGACAATTTGCCAGTTTGTAGCTGAAACCAACCCAAATAATTAATAAGATTACACAAAGTTTTAAATGGATTGTAATCCGAAATTGTACTCTGTAATAATTAGAAGCAGCCGGGCCTGAATAGGTAAGACATCATGCTGTAGATAAGAAGGCCACGAACTGGCTGAAAGCCAATATGTATATAAAATTTATAAAGCGCTCTAAATAAAAAAAGTGTGAGGTGAGAGTAAATCATGTACATATAAAAAAGTTCGTCAAATGATATAACAATAGATATAGAACATTCGATGAGACTGCTCCGTGTGAATAATATCTCTTTAAATGAGTCAACTATGTGATAACACGATTATAATTGGTATAAAACATAGCGTCTAAGAGCAAATCTCTTCTAAATGTAGATGAAATAGTATCGCGTGCGGATGAAAGTACACTGCCAGGTCTACTATTATGGAAACTGAATGCAATGAGTGAAGAAAAAAATCTAGAGACGAGTCTACTAGATATTCAGTCACCATCTAACCTGATAACATTGAAGTTCAATGCATAACACGTAGAGCTTCATAAGAAATGCACTGCCTAAAGAACGTAAGAGCTCCACTACCGAAAAACCTCTTCCAAATACCCTAAGTACCTGAGTGTTAAGTTTCAATGACTGTACGATCAACGTACTCCTATAAGTCATATCAGTGGCACCTGTTCCATAAAAAATAAGAGAAGTGTGTCATAAAACATAACTAACCTAATATCTATATATCCACTCCATACTCATAATAGGTATATATATAACCTCACTCAACTAACCAGCTGAATACTCAAAAAAAGTAATAAGTGAATAGAGATAAACCTCCAAAAGCAACCAGCTATAATATAACGATATTAGCTCATAGAATCCAAAGAGTGCGCGTGGCTATAGGTAAATATAATAGTGGCTATATAGCGGTAGGGAGAAATTAAAATAGGGGTAAGAGAAGAGTAGTTCAGGATCCAATAAAATATTGATATTATATATTATATATTACTATATATTATATACATATATAATATTATATATAATATAATATATATGGGTATATATATATAGTATATATATATAGATATGTATACTATATATATATATTTATATATATATATATATATATATATATATATATTATAGTATAAGTATATATATAATATATATAATATAATATATATATGATATATATATATAGGTATATATATGTATATATATATATAATATATATTATATATATATATAGTATATAGATGATATATATATATATATATATATATATAAATATTACTATAACTATATCTATATACCTTATATCATAAGTATAGTAATATATATATACCTATATATTATATAATATATCACTATATACTATATTTAGTAAACCTTGATACTTACTGACTAAAGAATCACATTCAAAAATTACAACCCTTATAATATATATATATATATTATGGTTATATAAAAGTAATATAATATGAGGTTATATATTGTGGTACGTATATATATATATTATATTATATATATAGTATATACTATATATATATATACTATTATATATTATATATATATATATATATATACTATTTATATATATATATAATTATATATATATAAAGTATATATAAATATATATATGTACTATATATATATATATATAATATATTATAGTATATTATATATATATATTACTTATTATATTATATATATATATATTATTATAAAACTCCATATTATGAAATATATACTTAGTATCCCTATATAAATTATTAAGTGAGGTAGTTGCTGGAAAATATATAAAGGAAATACCCTTATTTGACTGTATATATATAAATATATTTTTTTTATATGCTATATATATAAATATAATTATATATATTTTTTTATTATAGATATATATATATATATATATAGGTTATATATATATATATATATATATATATAGTATATATCCTATATAATATATATAGAATATAGTAGTAATATAAGCTTTTATTTATTTAAGGACTTTATATTAAATATATACCTCAATTCTTAAAAGTAACAATTATAATTTCTTTAAACTTTTCCACCGACTTAGATCTTATCATTAAGAAGATGTTAATGGAAAATTCTTCTATATTATGAAAATGGTATAACACTTGCACTTAATTAAATTTACTATTGGAGTAATATGAAAGAATCACCTTTTTCAATTTAAAAAGCATTATCAAACGTTAGGAAAGTCTTGCCGAGGCTTTGAAATATTAAAAAACGAAGACAAAATATTGAGAGAATCAAGAGTTATTTGTTAATTTATTAATATAAACAACTATCAAGCAACACCACTACAGCAAAGTTACTACAAAAATAAATACAGTTGAAGATTCGCAATCAAAATTTATGAGGTCAGATAAATATTATAATGGGGATGGGATAAACTCTTCGATTAAACCTATACTGTATTACCCTAATGTATGAGTTACTAATAAAATGTTCAATAAATATTCTTATCTCAAAGTCTCCTATTTATTTGCTTTACGGCTTCAAGGTCACAAGTCAAGGGTTGAGCTCAATAGATAAGAAATATCAAACCGAGAGAAAAATATTATGCGATTAAATAAATAAAAAGTTTCTTTTTATCCTTTTAAACTTTTCGAATACTCGAAATATTTTGCTTCTGAAAAGATGAAAAGGAATTCTTTTTCTTTCTTACTTTTTTTAAATTTCTTCTTCTTCTTCTTCTTCTTCTTCTTCTTCTTCTTCTTCTTCTTCTTCTTCTTCTTCTTCTTCGTTGCATTTTAATCACGAATCGACGCTTTTTCTTTCAGCTTTATAGGCTTTCATTATGATGTGTTTTTACAAAATCTCTTTTCATATTCAGATAACTTCAATATTTTTTCTTACTATTACGTGTAGGTAGAGTTGAAATTTATATATATATATATATATATATATATATATATATATATATATATATATATATATATATATATATATGATATATATATATATATATATTATAGTTGATATTATTATTATTATTATTATTATTACATATATATACATATTATATTATTATTATTATACCTATTATTATTATTATTATTACGTATTATCCCAGCTATTTGGATTTACATAAATAAATATTATATTATTAATATATATACATATTATTATATTATATTATATATTATATATATATATACATATTATATTATTATTATGTTATTACATATTATTATTATTATTACATATTATTATATTATATTATGTTGGTATATATTATTATATATATATATACATAAAATGTTTATATTACACATTATAACTGGCATATATCCTTATTGTACATATATTATATATATATATTATATTATTATTATATTATATTATTAATATCATTTTTTTGGTATCTTATTGTTCTTATAAAATATATATATATATATATATAGGGTAAAACTTGCTAAGTTGTTGGCTTATTTTAAGAGCAAGCACCTTATATAAGAGGATGGTTATTTAGAAATCCACATTTGAAATGATGTTTTTATTCAACATAAGTAAAATATGCAATGAAAGTATAAAAGTAATAAAAGTCCCTTCTGTTGAGATACTCTCTTCTTAGGCGAATTGGTAGTCACAGCCTTTTCCTGCGCGTTTTCCACAATTGCCTCCGACTCTTCGTTTAGTGCGAAAATTTGTGATCGAAATTCAAGTCGCAGCCTTTTCCTTGAAGTTTATCGCTCTTGCCGGGAGGATTTCTGGAGAGAGTATCTTGAGTGAGATTTTCTTCTGATTCTTAATAATTTGATCTGACTCAAGAGCGTCTGAAAAGGACGAGTTTATATATATTTTCACTTTGACTTATGCTAAAATTTTGCTAGCGCAAATCTTAGCATAAGTACGAACATAAATTAAAATTATTTTACAAAGTTATAATGGAGTACTACATTACTTCCTGCGCTAAACACGGAGTGAGAAAGTATGTTATAATAATTATACAAAATATAAAATTAACCTTCATTCAAATGTATACATATTTGTGGGCATTTAACAATGCAACACAAACATATAAAACATTTCAATGGGGCAAAAGTAAGAACTAAAATACAAGTTATACTTTCAAATGCCAACATATCTAATTATGTCCGAAGACATAAGTAGACATATAAACATTTGAAGGTAAAAATAGTATACATGAAATTTGAAGAATATTCAAATACGAGCATAATTGGTTACATCCGAAGATCTAAACATATATACAAATATTGAATACATAATACAATAAATTTAGATACAGAAAATAAAGGTGCATTCAAACACAAGCATATTTGGTTATATCCGTTAGATATAAACAAACATACAAACATTTAAATGCACAAAAGTACAATGTTAATACATAATTCTAGATATAGAACAATTGAGTTTTCACAGGTTAAATAGGCCACATCGATCGAACCGTTGAATCCAAGGAAAGGTCCAGTATAAAACGTTTCTAATGTATCCATGATTTGACCAATGCGCATGTAGTTTTCAAAGCTGTAGTTACGAGAGAAACATTGCTTGACATATGTAGGGACGAAGTTGCTTGAAATTTAAGTCCTTTATTTGAAAAATTTCTTCATACATAAAAGGGAGAGGTCACAGAACCATTTAGAATTCGAAAAGGAATCAAAGTTCGTAGTGGAATCCAAAAATGAATTTCTTCCCATAATCCAAACTTAAAATGATGAAAGAAATTCATACCGTAAAGGAAGTTACATATGTATTGGCGAAGTTGCTTGTATTTGAAAAATTTCTTCATACATAAAAGGGAGAGGTCACAGAACCATTTAGAATTCGAAAAGGAATCAGAGTTCGTAGTGGAATACAAAAAATGAGTTTCTGTCCATAATCCAAACTTGAAATGATGAAAGAAATCTATACCGTAAAGGAAGTTTGCTATGTCTGACAATGAATCCTCGAACTGTGAGAGTTGTGAAAAGATGAAGACCATAATACAAAATTAATAATGAAAATTGAAGTTCGTATTGATAATGTTCGTTTGCTTGAGTCATTTTCTCCGAGTGTTCTGATTGGGATTTTATGTTATTGTAGTTTTTTTCTTTTTCTTCATTTTATTTGTTTTTCAGAAGGCGTTGAGTGAAGTTCTGGGTGTTCTTCTCCGGGTTCACCAATTATATAGGGTAAAACTTGCAAAGTTGGTGAGTTCTTTGGAGAGCAAGCACCCTATATAAGAGGATGGTAGTAATTTAAAGATTCATATTTTTAATGAGGTATTTATTCAACATAAGTAATATTCAATGAAAGTAAAGATGCGACAAAAGTCTCTTCTGTTAGAGATACTCTTTCGTAGGTGAATTAGTAGTCAGACTGTTCCACGCGTTTTACCTCCCTTTCCCGACTTCTTTTGGAAAACTTGCGATAGAGATTCGAAGTCGCGGCCTTTTCCATAAATTTACCTCCCTTGCCGAAAGTTGTGTTTGAAGTTTGGAGGAGTTCTGGAGAGAGTATCTTCAGTGAGATTTTCTTCTGATTCTTAATAATTGCTTTAATCTGACTAAAGAGTATCTCAATAGGACGGGTTTATATATTATTTCACTTTTACTTATGCTAAAATTTTGGTAGCGCAAATCTTAGCATAAGTACGAACATAAATTAAAATTATTTTACAAAGTTATAATAGAATACTATATATATATATATATATATATATATATATATATATAATATATATATATATATATATATAAAAATAAATATATAAAAATAGAAATATATATATATATATATATATATATATATATATATATATATATATATATATATATATATATATATATATATATATATGTAAAGATAGAACACTTACGGGAAGATAGAGAAACCTGCCTCCTCTTGGGTCGTACCACCGCATGTTGCGGCTGAGAATATAAACATACTCGAAGCTTTACCGTTGAACAATCCTTAAGCGAACGAGCTCCCGTCAATTCAATATCACCAGGTTTTCACTCTGTCATTCCCTCGTTTTCAAGATTTTATATTATTTTAACATTGCAATAACCGAAATTAAAAAATTAGTAAACAAAGAACAATTACAGGAAGAAAAAGAAAATTTGCCTCCTATGGTTTTGGGGTTCTTTCTTTACTAACCTATTAATTGTGGTTATTGCAATGTTGAAATAGCTTAAATCTTGGAAACGAGGGAAGGACAGGGTGAAAACATGGTGATATTGTCTTGATGGCAGCTCGATCGCTTTAAGTATTCTTGAATAAAACTTTTTGACTTTCAGGGTGACATAACGGTCGAATATGTTGCTCTCAGTGGCTATATGCGGTGGTTCGACCCCAGAGAAGGAACGTTTTCTTTATATTCCTGTAACTGTTCTTTGTTTACTAACATTAATTGCTGGTTATTGCAATGATATATATATATATATTATTATTATTATATTATTGTTACATATTATTATTATTATTACATATATATATAATATATATATATTATACATATATATAGTTATTATTATTATATATTATTATTATTATATATATTGTTATATATATAATATATTATTATATAATTATATATTATTATATTATTATTACATATATATATATTATTAGCATATATATATATATATATATATATTATTATTATATATATTATATATTATTATTATTATATATATATATATATATATATATATATATGTATTAGTTATATATATATTATATATATATATTATTATTATTATTATATATATATATAATATATTATATATTATTATATATATTATTATTATTATATATATTATTATTATTATATATAGATATTTAGTTATATATATATATATATATATATATATATATATACATATATATATATATATATGAGATATAGATGAAAATAACAAAATTGAATAAAATCTAAGATGAAGGAGAATATATTTAAAATCAGTAATTTATTTTGGTTAATATTGGGAATGTGGAAAAAGTACATAAAGTGAGTGAAGAGATCAAACAATGAAACAAATTTCAGTTTTCTAAAAACTTATGATAATAGGGGTTACAAAATTAATAAACAATGTTATTATTATTATTATTATTATTATTATTATTATTATTATTATT
>JABUQX010134456.1:0-31317 GCA_015478945.1 Trachelipus rathkii | reverse complement strand
CGATGTACTTCGTTCAGTTCAATTTGGGTGTTTGCCGTTTTCGCATTATCGTGAAACGCTTTCGCGTTTTCGTGCGCCGCTTCACCCGCATTATTAACAAAAAAACAAATTGTAAAAGTGTGAATGTGTTTTTTTTTTTGGCTTGAAGGGCATGCCACAGCAGATGTAAAATTTATTGTACATTCATTGTAAGTAATACCTAATTTACCAGTTTTTTTTTTTTAAGAATTATCACATACTTTATGTAAGTTTATTAAAGTCTATAACGATAAGCCTGTGTTAACCCTCTCCCTATACCCACATTAATGCAATTCCTTTTGGAACAATTGGTTGTTTAAAAATATACAAACTATTGCTCAAAGAATGTGTAGGTGACTCAATAGGTAATAACTTTTCTTTTAAATTCATTTGCTACATCATTATTGGTTGTTGTTTGTTTTGTGGATCTCTTTATATTCGCTTTTTTTTTTTGCTTCTGAACGAATATCCTTTGTCCCTTAAGCGCCTGCCAATAACAATTCATTCAAAGGGAAGAGGTGGATTTGACTTGGCGGGAAAGGGTGGTTTCTTGTTAAGCGCTAACAAGTTACTACTCTGGAGTGAGGCTTTGCATCTTCTCATTGTCTAAAAAATTGAGAGAGCTTTGTTTCATCTAAATTGTGGTAAGAGAAGCCAACTGCATATTGTATTTAATTAGTAAAACAATTATTTAATTAATTAATCAATTAACTCTGGTATACTTTCCCTTCTGTCTTTCTATCAATCTAATCATCCAAATTTTTCTCTCAGCATAATCCCAAGTCCTCGGGACTTGATCATCTCAGTTCTTCCTATCTTCCTTGGTTCTTACATACTTATAGAGTATCTACTAATAAAATAAAAGAAAGATACACTAACTTTTCTAGATTATTTTTAATAACATATCCATATATATACTATCCAATTACAAAATGTCGGAAAGGAAATCAGAATTTTACCAAACGGTACAGAATGCGGACGTAATGATGATGGTACATGATCCTATATCCACATCAGATTCCTCAGAGAGGTTAGCTAATAAACAACATCCCTGATGATGACTGATAACTCCACAACTTCTCAACGTCCCAACTTAGTTTCACGGGTCTTCGGAGACGTTGAACTTGGATTTTCTGCACCTCCAACAGGTTTGGTGCCTCAGCAGTTCCCACATCTCCTCCTGTAACGGTGACTGTATCACAGCCAGGCTTGCCAGCAGGGTTTCTTTATAAATCCTTGATGAACGGAATGCAGCCTGGGTGAGTGTCTCCCCAGCTGCACCTATTACAACTGCAAATTTATTTGCACCTCTGCGGCAAGTTCCAATATCATCAGGATTCCAACGGCCCTTTTCAGCCTGCTTTTACCCAGCTGATGCAAATGAGTATGTTGTAATTGAATCAAATTCAGGAAAATACTGCCCTCTTTAAAAAGAATTGTGAAGCAAAATCAGCGAACTTTGGAGTTATTAACACACATGATGCAAATGCTTATGAATCAGCAAGCGAAAAATGATTCCCGTGAAATATTGTTTAGAAAATGGAGAACCATTTCCTCAATTTCTGCAAAGGTTTGAGGAATATGCCACAATAACTTACCCTAGAGCAACTGCTGAAGGGTGGCGAACACACCTGGGAATGTATCTCGAAGGTGACATCAAGAAGGTGTATGATGTGTTAATGAAGAATAACGCTGGTTATACCATAATAAAAGCCCAACTGAACGAATGGTTCGCTGAATGTTTACGAAAGAAGGTGAAAACTCACCTAAAGAATTTCAATGAGGCAAAGATTTTATCCACAGAGACTATTTCCACTCTACGCTTTGCAGTTACAGGGATTGGCGGAACAAGCATTTCCGGGATCTGATGTGAGCACCATGAAAGTGGTAAAGGGAAAAACTTATTACTAGCCTGCCAAAAGCCTATCCAGTACCAGGTGAATTCACTCATGCTGGTTTGTGAATTGTCTATGGGGAGTGTTTCTATTTCCTGGGATGGGCTAGTCAAGCTTATCAGCCAAGAATTTGTGTTGACATTGGTAACTCCAAACTAGTTCGCTGCGGTGCTTCCTTCTTTCCCATCACCTCTGTTTTGTGAAATTCTCTTCCATCTTCTGTATTTCCTGCTGAATTTAATCTCCCCAACTTCAAAGCCTGCGTCTGTGCTCATATGGGTAATTTGCGCTAGAGGGTGAACTTTTAAGCGTATCCGCTCCTTGAATAGGGCTCAGCCCGTGAGTGGGTTTTGACAACTGTAAAAAAAAATCCTTGGAGTGGGCAGATATGTGGCAAATGAAGTGAAACATCATTCAAATTATCCCAGAAAATCGCACTCTTCAAATTAACCTCAGATGGATCATATGTCACAACTCGCAACCACAAATTTTGACCTTTACAAACTTAAATTTAACCTTTAGAAATTCTAGTACTCACACACACACAAAATCTACCACAGCTAGCTCTGCACCACAAGTCACTCATCAGAATGGCAAATCCTTCATACCCCTCTCATTTTCCACCAACACAAACACATTTCACTCCACACCACTCATTTTCACTGTTTCCTGTCACCTTTGTTTCAAGTTACAGCAAGCAAATCAAATTTCCCCTTTCTAAATACATCCATCACCTCTCTTCTTCTCCCTCAACATTTATTACTCTGACATTCCATGCCCATATGATTCATACATTTCGCCGAAAAATAGAAGGCCGCTTACGGCGATCATGACCTTCTCTGAGGCATGCATTAGCATTCCTGGCAAAAGATAAGTGGTAGTGGGCAGCCAACCTAACTACCACCATCCCTTAGTCGCCTTCTATGACACGCAGGACATACGATGTGGGCAATTTTTCTCCCCACACATAGGGATATAAGGGATAGGGATGTCTGTAAGATGT
This sequence comes from Trachelipus rathkii, assembly GCA_015478945.1. Lineage (NCBI taxonomy): Eukaryota > Metazoa > Arthropoda > Malacostraca > Isopoda > Trachelipodidae > Trachelipus > Trachelipus rathkii. Next base: position 28,401 of record JABUQX010134456.1, on the reverse strand, counting down.
CTAGAGTGTGGATATAAGTATGTGAATATGATATGTGGATAAAGGTGGTGTCTCTAAGATGTTGTCTGGAGGATGAGTGTGGATATGAATGCAGAACAGAAAGGCGAACCATTAGGCACTGGAATGTCATACATACCAAATAAGCAAAATAGATATATATATACGGTATATATATATATATATATATATATATATATATATATATATATATATATATATATATATATATATATATATATATATAAAGAAATATATATATATACAATATATATATATATATATATATATATATATATATATTATTGAAATTTTATATTATTCAAAATTCTTAATATTTCTTCAAATAATCAGCAAAAATTAACTGATGGTAGTTGAGATAAAATTATATTTTTAGATTTTGCTGACAATGATTAATTTTTCCATCACTAATATATATATATATATATATATATATATATATATATATATATATATATATATATATATATATATATATATATATATATATATATATATATATATAGAGGGAGAAGGGAGAGTGTAAGATAGAGAGAGAGAGAGAGAGATATGAGAGAGAGAGTTTGAGAGAGAGAGAGAGAGAAAGAGAGAGAGAGAGAGTGAGAGAGAGAGAGAGAGAGAGAGAGAGAGAGAGAGAGAGAGAGAGAGAGAGAGAGAGAGAGAGAGAGAGAGAGAGAGAGAGAGAGAGAGAGAGAGAGAGAGAGAGAGAGAGAGAGAGAGAGAGAGAGGGAGTGAGAGAGAGAGAGAGAGAGAGAGAGAGAGAGAGAGAGAGAGAGAGAGAGAGAGAGAGAGAGAGAGAGAGAGAGAGATTTTGAGAGAGAGAGAGAGAGTGAGAGAGAGAGAAAGAGAGAGAGAAACTTTAAGGTTAGGTTGGGGTCTCAAATACCATATTTATGCCCCTATAAATAATCGCCATCCCTCAGATTTCTAGGTGCATTTAGCATCCTACCCAAGTTCTGGGGAAACAAAGGGACAGTTGATCATGATGATGATATATATGCCTCACCTGAGAATCTTGTTGAAAAGAGTCATATTCAGGTCTAGTACTAGTTTTATTTCATCACACATTTGATATCCATTTTAATATTTATTTCAATGTAAATATTCCGAACAATTAACAAACTGAAAACTGAAGAAAAATAAGAACATATCTGGAAAATTGCCATTACAACAATTTAGAATTAAATTTGTTCCTCTTTGTTGGGAAAATATATTTGTTTTACATTATTTATTACATTTCACTTAAAATGGAGGGAAAAAAATAAAAAATTCACAAAATTTTAAAATTGAAGGGAGGTGGAAATAGACATTACAAAAATACAGCTTCACTAAATTAAATTTCACAAATATAATACTAATTCCAATATATATATATAACCTATATATATATATATATATATATATATATATATATATATATATATATATATATATATATATATATATATATATATATATATATATATATATATATATATATATATATATATATATTATATATATATATATATAGTTCTGATACCGTTGGATTAAGACGTGTTATAAACAGAAGATATAGAAGGAAAACAGCTGGGAATCTTAGCGAAAGTGAAGAAAAAGAAAATTTTATGAAATAAAGTTCTCTACAAAAGATTAACTTTTTGAATTGGAAATTTTTTTCACAAAATAAGAAAAATAATTATTTTATGATTTTAAAAATGCATTGAAGATATAATAAGTGAATTTTTGTTTGATAAATAAATTGTGAAGTGGCATAATTACCATTATAAGTGCTTTTGGACTCTTAGATTTTATTGAGGTTTTTTTGCCTTATTTTACTTGAAGAAGAATATTCAAGGATCTAAAGGATCAAAGTGCAACTTAGTAAAAGTAACAGAGGTGTTTCTAATATAATTTAAATACAAGTGTTACTACAAATCATCATCAGGAAAGAAATTTACTGAGGTTTTCTACTTTGTATTTACGTGAAAAAGATCACCTCAAGGCTTTTGAGTGCAACTTATTATAATATATAGAAGTATTTCAAATAAAATTAAAATACTAGTGTTGCGAATCAACATCAGGATAGAATAAAATATCAAGCAAGAAAGAATTAAGTGTAGGAAAAAAGCAAAGGTACTCTGGATGAGTATCTTCTACATCAAGGATCCTTTTGATTTTTCCTATAGGAAAAGCTGAGAAGAAGAGGAGTGTCTTCAACAGTAGGAAGAATATACATCAAAGTATTAATTTCGTAAACAACATAAGTTTTAATTTAAGTTTTATTTATATATTGTGAATTAGCTTTAGAATATAGATTTAGGATTTTTAGGGTGTGGTTGTTTGAGCGGGGTTTGGAGCTTGAGGTATTGGGAAGTGCCTCAGGTTGTGGGATCCCGGTAAACGTGCAGCCGAATCAAGTGTGAGAATAGTGGAAAGTAGAGTGGTGAATAAGAGGGTCAGGATAAAAGGGAGTAAGGGGGAGTAAAGAGTTAGGATGGGTAAAAGAGATTAGATTAGAGTGGGTTGTATGAATGTGAGAGGGATAAATGAGGATTTGAAAAGGGAAGAAGTGGGCTTAATCTTTAATATTTTTTCAGGTTGGATGTGCTAGGGTTGACAGAAACAAAGCTGAAAGGATAGAAGGAGATGGACTTTGGAAAATTTAAGGGTATGATTTCGGGGGTGAACGAGAGAGTGAGGGCGAGGGAAGGGGTAGGAATAGTTATGAGGAAAGAGTTGTGGGATAAGGTAAAAATGTGCAAATAGGTGAGTTCGAGAATAATGTGGGTTAAAATGAAATTTGGGGGGGAAATGTGGGTTTTTATATGCGCGTATGCACCAGTAAATGGAGCGAGGGGGGGAGGAGGAGAGAGAAAGATTTTGGAGTGAGTTGAATGAATGTTGGGAAAGTTTCGGGGTAAATGATAAAATTTGTTTATTAGGAGATTTGAATGCAGGAGTGGGAAGAGAGGAGATGGGGAGAATTATAGGTCCATTTGGGGTAGGGGAAAGGAATGATAATGGAGAAAGTCTGTTAGAATTGTGTGTTGATAGAAGAATGATAATTGGGAATACTTGGTTCAAGAAAAGTGAAAATCATAAGTATACATGGAAGAGTGAGATAACGGGGGGAGGGCGATATTGGATTATGTGTGTATAAATAGAAAGGATAGGGGCAGATTACTAGATGTAAATGTATTCAGAGGGGCAGGTAGGGGGTTATCTGATCACTATTTGGTGGTTGCTAGATTAAGGGTAGGGGGAGAGGTAACGGTTAGGGAAAGAGAAAAAAAGAGGAGAATAGAAGTCATAAAGGTGGAAAAATTAGATGAGGCAATGTGTAAGAGGGAGTTTAGGAGGGGTATGGAGGATAGGTGGAGGGACGTGAGAGGGACGGAAATTAGGGAAGTAGAGGAGGAGTGGATGAGATTTAAAGAGACAATTTGTGAAGAGGCCAGAAGGATATGTGGAGTAAAAAAGGTGGGAGCAAGTAGAAGGAAAGGAAGTGAATGGTGGAGTGAGGAGGTGAAAGAGTTGGTGAAAAAGAAAAAAGAGGTTTATGTGAAATGGTTGGGGAATAGGAGAAGGGAAAGCTGGGAGGAATATAGAAGGGTTAGAGTGGCAGCAAAGAGGGCGGTGGAGAGGGCGAAGAGAAATGCAAATAATGAATGGTGTAGAAAAGTGACAGAAAATTTTGAAACAGGGAGCAAGATATTCTGGAAAGAAGTAAATAAAAAAAGGAAGAAGATGGAGGGGTTAGGGGAGAGGGTTAAGGGAGGGGAAGGGGAATGGATAGGAGGGGAGGATAGGGTGAGGAAAAGATGGGGAGAATATTTTAGAGGATTATTGAATGAAATGGGTGGGAGAGATGAGGAGGATTTACAAGAGGTGAGGGTGGGGGGGGAAGTGGGGCAGGAAGGGGATTTGGAAATACAAATGGAAGAAATTATTAGGGCGTTGACTAAAGGAAAAAAAGGAAAGTCCACAGGTCTAGATGGTGTGAGTATGGAAATGTTACAGATGGGAGGCAGAGGGGTGGAGGAATGGCTGTATAGGTTATATAATTTATGTTGGAGGAAGGGAGAGGTTCCACAGGATTGGGAGGATGGTTGTTTGGTTTCCCTGTATAAAGGGAAAGGGGATAGGATGGAGTGTGGGAATTATAGAGGTATTTGTCTTTTGAGTGTAGTAGGGAAAGTGTATGGGAGAATACTAATTGAGAGGGTGAGAGATTTAACGGAGGAGAGAATGGGGGAAGAACAAGGAGGATTTAGGGTGGGAAGGGGGTGTGTGGATCAAGTATTCACGATGAAGATGCTTGTGGAGAAAGGTATAGAAAGGAAAGGGAAAGTGTACGGGTGTTTTCTTGATCTGGAGAAAGCATATGATAGAGTGAAGAGGGGGGAATTATGGAAGGTGCTGGAGGAATATGGAGTAGGGGGTAAATTAGGTAAAGGTATTAGGGCCTTTTATAGGAATAGCAGAATGTGTGTGAGAGTATTAGGGGGGGAGAGGGTTAAGATAGGGATGTGTAATGTCACCGTGGCTTTTCAATTTATTTATGGAGAGTGTCTGCAGAGGAATGATGAGGGAGGGGAGGGGGGTGGAATTGATGGATAGGGGTGATAGATGGGAAGTGAACATGATACTATTTGCGGATGATACTGCCTTAGTGGCGAAGAATTCAGAAGGGCTGTAGTATTTGGTGAAGGAGTTTGAGAGGGTGTGTGGACAAAAGGGTCTTAGGATAAACCCAGGAAAGAGTAAAGTGTTAGTGTTTGAGGAGGATGAAACAGATGAGGGGATGGGGTTAGAGATTAGAGTAGGAGGTGTAGTATTAGAAGAAGTAAAGGTTTTCAGATATTTAGGGATGGATTTGGGTAAGGAAGGAGGGATGAAGGAAGAGATAGATCACAGAGTAGGAGAAGGAATGAGGGCATTGAGTGGTCTGAGGGAATTATGGAAAGGGGGGGATTTATCACATAAACTTAAGATAAGTATGTTTGAAAAAATATGTGTTCCAGCGGTACTATATGGGTGTGAAACATGGGGGTTGAATGCTAGGTCCAAGAAGAAGCTGGAAGTGTTTGAGATGAAAGGGTTGAGAGCGGTATGTGGGGTTAGCAAAAGAGATCTCGAGGATTAGGAATAGGGTGATAAGAGAGAGATGTGATTGGAAAAATGGTTTGGTGAGAAGAGCGGAGAAGGGAATGTTAAGATGGTTTGGACATCTGGAGAGAATGGAGGAACAGAGGGTGGTTAGGAGAGTTTGGGAGGCGGAGGGGATAGGAAGGAGAGGAAGGGGGAGACCGAGAAGAAGGTGGATGGATGGAATAAAGGAAATGTTGGAGGAGAGAGGAATGAGGGTGGAAGAAGGTAGGGTGTTAGCGAGAGATAGAATGGAATGGAGGAGGTGGGTGGGGGCGAGATGAAGGAAAATATGAATTAAGCTGCACGTACCACTACCCCGCTTAAGCGGGAATAAGTGTTTGTATAATAATAATAATAATAATATATATATATATATATATATATATATATATATATATATATATATATATATATATATATATACTATATATATATATATATATATATATAAGGGAGATGTTGTTCGTGCATAGTTGTGCCATTGACGACTGAAGTAACCCATAGTAACGGTTTTGTAAGTTTAAGGTTTCTCATTGATCCAGTCTGGACACTACGCTCCAGCCTGGACGATGAGTGTATTATATTCTATATTATTGCTTTAGTTATTGCCAAAACTTAGAAAATTATCAATATTATAATTATGTTTCTCTCTTTTTAGTTGTTGATATAATTATGCTGATGTCTGTTGATAATATTATAATCTAAAACATTTGTAAAAAGTTACTTAAGAGTACATAACATATTGTAACAAACAATTCATAATAGACTCAAATTACTTTGAAGACTGGAAGTTAGATTATCCAGATTTTCCAGGTTAGTGAGTCATGATAAATTGCAGTAATCTATTTTCATTCATTATGTAAAATTTGTTAATGTTATGTGCTGGAAAAGCAGTAGTAAACTAAATGTATTATTGCAGTTTACCAACTACTATTGAACCAGCAAATATTGACCAAATTGAACAAGCCCCTCTTGGAAATCTAAAGGGTGAGTTCCATAAGATACCTGTAAAATCATATGAAGCTATACTGATATAAATGAAGATAAAGGGTGATCAAGTGTAGTAATCCCCGTTATTATTTATTTTGACAGGGTTTTGTTTTGGAGTTTCAGTTTGATTTCAATTCATGGTTTCAATTTTAATCTCTGATTTAAATTCAGGGTTTCATTTCTGTTTTGAATTCAGCTCTTTTTGTTTATCCCCAAAATCCTCAGTTAAGTATAGTATATTTGTCATAATTGAGTCAGAATTTCTATTTCCTCCCTTACTTCATTGCACGAATAATATTTGGAATCGTTTGGTTTCCACTCTTGAATCTGATCCTGAGTTGTTGAACTTATGTACATAATCATAATACATTGGATTTTAAGTATAATTCCAATGTATTTATCTAATTAAAATATATCATATAATCAAATTCATATAACTTTTATTATAGTTTTGTTGGGAGTGGATTGTGTTATCTTTATCTATTCACAAACCTCCCACATGTATATATTTTGAGCTAATTAAGTAAACATAAACTTTTTCTAGTGTGTCAATATCCTTATATTTTGATTCTCTATTGACCTATCATTATATTATTATTCTTTACTACGGAAAAATATCGGATTAGTCTCCACTGAAAAATATCTGCTTAGACACCATTGATAGATAGATCCGGAAACAATCTAGTTAAGTAAACCCTTCCTTTGGGGTAAGACCTGTAAATTATATCACAATTGCGTATTTAAATTAAAGAAACTCACAATCCTCCTTGAATAGTCACACAAGTAAGCAGGCCAACGGAGTCCCGAGACAATCTCCCTCCGTTACGGAAAAAGCCTAACCTGCTCCGTAATACCTCTGATGGTGTCAGTTGGTTGCCTGTGCTTACTAGACATTCAAACCACATCTATCGAACATCACCTTAATACTATCTACTTCTTATTATATCTTTTGACCTCCGAATTATTCAATCTTCATCGACCTTCGACTCTACGAGAATAAGTGGAGAGAGGCACCTTCCAGTCGGGTACGAGTGTTCGGTCCCAGCGTGCTTCTCTCCGCAACATAAATAAATTAAGTGGCGCCCGAACAGGGACTCTGTTTGAGTTCCTGCGCTTGCGTGCACTAGGATTGTGACTCTCGCTCACATCATCACATTTATTTTGAAAATTCATCGATTCTCTTCAGCTCTCTTCAAAGAAATCTTCTTCTTTTGTACTTACATTGGACAGATTCAAGAGTTAGTTAGGGATAACCCTCCAATACTTTAATTTTCTTTATTTACTTAAACATAAATTTAACATGTCTGAAAAAAATCAAAACACAGGCTTGGAAACAAGCACAGCTTCTGATAGTCAAGAGGTTTTGGACTTTGATCCATCCCTTGCAGCTGTTGCTCTAGATCCACGTGATAAAAATAAACATCAATTAGAAATGAATGTAGGAATGAATGTAGGAGTGAATGATGAAAATAAAAATAGGGTAGAAGTCACCAACTCTGACACACCCTTGGGTTCCAACTCTGACATAAAAATGGTTTCCAACTCTGACAAACCTTTTACTGAGACCCAAATGAGTACCTTATTGACTAAACTCCATAAGCAGGTGATAAGTGAAAAGAAATTGGGTCAAGTAAATGATACAGTCGGTAAGGTTGAACACAGAACGTTCCATGATCAAGGTCAAGGTATTCCACCTAACTTCGATTCCCATTATGTGCATATGCCTAAAAATACCACTTCTTCCTATGATCGTGAGTTTAACCCTTCCTTAGTTTCCCAATGTCAACCACGATCCAAACTTTTTCCTCATAATCTTCCTAGTTATGTGGAAACTCCCAAAAATCATTTTCTTCCTAATCCTAATCTTATTCCTAATCCTAACCTTATTCCTAATCCTAACCTTATTCCTAATCCTAACCTTATTCCAAATCCTAAACTTCTTCCTAACCCTAAACTTCTGCCTAATCCCAATCTTCTTCATAATTCTATACCCCCAGTAAATTACTTTACCCAACCTAAGTCTCTCTTGAGAAATCCCGACATGGGTAGAGGCAATAGGGATTCTTTATCCCCAATAAATAGAGGAGAATCTGATTTCTCCGAGAAATATAATAGGTTGTTACAACCCCACCGAGAACAAATTCCCGTAAATCAGTATCCGGAGCACCAGATGTCTATTGACCCTCAGTCGTATTCTGGTTGTTTTCCACAAGGATTACCACAACGACAATTTGAACGTCGTATTCCCGATCCCAATGAACCTTCTATGTATTCAGGGCCACAAATGAAACAGAGACTTGACATGCTGGAGGAGGCCATTGTACTCCTCACACAGTTGCTCAAGAACTCTCAAAAACTTAAGGTTGTGGACCCTGGAAAATTTAAATATGAATCAGAACAAGATCTCTTAGTCTATTTGGCTGATTTTGAGGCGTACTGTAGCCTTCATTATCCCAATGCCCATCACCAATGGTTGAGACTGCTAGGACGACAGCTAGAAGGCAAATTTCTAAAGATATACCGAGAAATCATCAAAGATAACCGTGAATACTTCTCTGTACGGGATAATCTTGTATGCTGGTATCGAGATGAGGAACGTAAGAAGAAAGAGTATAGAATACAGAAGTATCATGCCGCTCATCGATACCCCAATGAGAACATTAAAATGTTTGCCCTTCGGTTGGAACGCCTGGCTAGTCAAGCATATCCTGGATACGATATGAGAGATCATGATTCCCTTAGAATAGCTTTCCTTTGTAGTTTGCCTCCATATATTGAAACATTCGTCCGTCAATATATATTAAAATGATGGAGTTGGACGGGTATAGTAGAGTTTCCTGGGAAAATATAGTGAACTTTGCGGATTCCTTAGATAGCGAGAATATCGTTTTCCCGAATTCCATTTCCCAAACTAATCCATGTGAGATCGACAATTCAACTTATGCCCAAAAGACCGCGATGAAAGTGAACCTAGACGAATCTTCGGAATCCGTTATCCGGATAAATGCTGCACTCCCCGGATGGACTGAGGTTTTACATCAAAACGTCGAACAACGAAAACCCAAATCCAAAAATAATCATCGGCAGGCCCCTAAGAAGAAAAGTAGTCCTCAAGAACGAAATAATGGTAGTCGATACTATCGTGACTCCACCAATAGTTACAAGAACCATGATAGTACAGTTCGTCCTGACCCTAATTCGAATTCTCGTCCTAAGCCTGATGACCGGAAAAAGGTCTTGTGTAATTACTGTGAAAAAACAGGTCACTCCATGGAGGAGTGTTACAAATATCTGGGAGTATGCAGTTACTGCAAAAAGAAAGGTCACATCAGGGCCAATTGTCGATCTAGGAAGTCTCCTTCCCCTTCCCCGAATATTAGAAAAGTAGTCTGTCCCTTCTGCGGTGGTCCTCACGCTGGGATGAGGTGTTCAATTAGTGCTCCTCCCCAGTCACATAATCATGACCACGAGCCTTCTTCCCTTAGAACTGTTCCCTTTGAAAAAGTATATTCCCGGTCTTATTCCGCAAATCAACCGACCAATCACCGGCCTCCCTCGTCGTCCATGCAAGTGGAACCATCCCTACCTGTAAGTAAAAATTTAAACCCTTGCGCTAAGGATGAGGTGCGGTATGATCCTCCTTTAAACTCCTGGTCTCCCCGGACTTGAGTCCTCTGGGTGGAGAATAACCCTTTAATCGACTCAGTCAATGACGATGGAGGCACAGAAAATTTTAAAACTTCTAAAATTATTCCCGAGAAATCTTCCGAACGACCTCCCTTAGAAATAAATAAACCCTTAGAAAATCCCTTACGGACGATGGTAGTCCATTGTACTCCTTTCAAGGAGGACCCTCTGATTGTCTCAGTCGCTTTGGTTCCCAACAGCTCTGGCTTCTACGGTTGTATGATAGACAGTGGAGCTGGAATCAGTTTAATCAGCACTGAAATCACCGAGTCGTACATGAAGAACTTGCCCTTACGACCCTCTGTGGATATAAAAGTTAACGCCATCAGTGGTCTGGTCAGAGAACATTCAGTACCTATTGACTTTTATATTGAATGTAATCTGTACTTTCCTGACAGTGATTATGTGTCCAAGCCCGTCATTTTGTTAGTTGTTCCCTATGAATTTATGCCAGCTCCTCTAGTTTTAGGGGCTGTCGCTTTAAAAGAAAATGACCTTCTCCCAGACTTAACTACGCGGGAATTAGTACATAGATCTGATGATTGTATAGAATCCATCGCTAAGGATGAGAGTCTAAACATCCCTTTTTATAAATGTGTCACGGTTAATTCCATTAATGTTCCCCCGTTTTCTTGTAAGATGGTGGATGTAAGTTGTCCTTCATCTGAACTCTCTTCCTTGGTAGGTTTTCAAGCCGATCCAATAGGACCTGTTATTCCAATCCCGGGTGTATTGGATTTGAGAGAATCTTGTAGGATCGCTCTTTTAAATACTTCCGATACACCTCATTATTATAGGAAGGGCACTGTAGTAGGTAGCTTGTGTTCTTTGGAAGAAGAAGATAATCTTCAAATTAATACTAGGTCAGTAGATGCGAATTCAGAAATCAACGTAAACGCAGACTATGTTGGAGGAGGAGTTTTGCTTTGCGGATATTCCTATCTCTGACCTCGACAAGAAACGATTAATCGCAGTATTATTAAAACATAAATCGGCTCTCAGTTTCGGTGACCACGACGTTGGAGTGGCTACTAATATCACCCACTCTATCGAGGTAGAAACGGTCGACCTGTGAGATTACCAGTACGTCGTTTCCAGGGTCCCTTGGCTCAAGAAATAGAAAAACAATGTCATGAACTGTTGGAGCAGGATATTATTAGACCCAGTAAATCCCCTTATTCAGCTCCTGTGGTTCCTGTCCGAAAACCTGACGGTAAGTTGCGTTTATGTATAGACTACCGGAAATTAAATAGTGTTACTAAGACCGATTCCTTCCCGTTACCTAACCTAATAGATATGATTTATAATATGTATGGTAATAAATATTTCACAACCATTGATCTGGTCCGTGGTTATTATCAGGTGGCCATGGAACCCGAAAGTGTTGAAAAAACTGCTTTTTCCACTCCATTTGCCCAGTATGAGTATTTAAGAATGCCCTTTGGTGTAAAAAATGGTCCAGCAACATTTCAACGTGGAATGATGTTGGCGTTAGAGGAAATTCCATGGTCCAAGGTTATGATATACTTAGATGATATTATTATCCTCAGTCAAAACATAGAGGATCATCTAGTTACCTTGGATCGTGTCCTTGCTGCACTAGAGAGAAATGGGTATAAACTTAAACCCAGTAAAACCAGGCTTTGCCGTACTGAGGTGGAGTTCTTGGGTCACCAAATATCACGGACTGGTATACTTCCCCTTCAGAAAAATCTCAAAGGGGCGTTAGAATTTCCCGTCCCGACTTCGGTAAAACAATTACGCCAGTTTCTGGGAATGGTAAATTTTTATAGGCGACATATTCCCAACTGTTCTCAGATCAGTAAGCCTTTATCATGTCAGACTGGTGGTAGATCCATTACCTGGACGCCGGAGTGTCAGCAGGCCTTCGACCAACTTAAAAAGGCCTTAGTTAACCCCACATTGTTAGGTTTCCCCGATTATAGTCCAGAGGTTTCTCCTATGGAGCTCCATGTTGATGCTTCAGACCTCGGGGCTGGTGCTTGCCTTTCCCAAATCCAAGACGGCGAACGCAAACCAATTGCTTTTATTTCTATGACCTTTAATGGGGCTCAGAGAAATTATGGAGTAATTGACAAAGAACTAACTGCTTTGCGTTGGGCTGTCAAATCCCTTAGACCTTTCCTACGTGGTATAAAGTTCATAATATATACCGACCATATGCCACTCATCTATTTACAAAATATGAGTTTGGTTGATGGAAGGTTAGCTAGGACTATGGAAGAGCTCTATGAATATGACTTTGACATCCGTCATATATCGGGCCCTAAAAATATAGTTGCCGATGCTCTCTCCCGATCTCCCGTAAATGATAATATGGAAGAACCCGCCGAAAATCCTTCTTTGGATTTCATTCCTCCTGGGTTCTTTCCGATAGAAATCATCAAGCGGAGAAGAGAGCGCACATCGGTATTATTTAAATGTTTATTTTTTGCCTCTTAAGCATTTATTGGATCGTATGCATGTATGAAGATGCGAGACTTTTTTATTTATATTTAATGTTGGTTAACTAAACGAGTTATATGTTCTTATATAACTAGACAGTACTGGTTCTATCATCCAAGACAAATATATATAAAGTCTTACATGGTGTTAGATCTAAAGACAAGATTTCTTCAGTCACGAGGAAACAAAAAAATAGAAGGAGCTCACAAAATTATTTTTTGAGGATTCGACTAGCATAAGCGCGTCGATCATATGTCGCTCTCCACTATAACCAGAATGAAGTCTTCTTTACACTGCTTCCCTATTTTCAGAGTTTATTAATAATTATAACGGTCATATTATAATATTATATATATTATATATTATATATAGTTATTATTATTATTAGCTATATATATAATAATATATAAAAAATCACACTATATAATTATATGAGGAAAATTTAAACGCTGCTGTGATTAGAACCCTGTTATTTAATAAATATGTTTAGGCTTAGAGTAGTAAATATTCACTATAAACTAATAATCTGTTAATATCTCTATCTATTGAGAAATATAACTATATATTGAGATTCTCAGTAGCTTTATATTAAAGACCTCACCTGAGTAGCTATTAATAATTGTACATTTCGATCTTTTCCTGAGATGGAAAATAAAATAAGCCAGAATAGATAGCTCTATTTTATTCATCTGGATGTTGGATTATAATTTCTGCATGGCAATGAACGATTATCACTTATTACGTCATGCTCTGTTAGTTTCGGTTCACAACTACTGATTCGAGAGAGAATAAAGGCTTTTATCAAATCGTTTCAGTCAATCGGTTTACTATTTCAAACAAATTCTGCACGGATTCAAGTTGGAGAGAAATCTCACCAAATAGGTATGACTGCAAAAAGAACTTGTTTCGTCTTGCATCAAAAAGGTAAAGGCCCCTAGAATTAAAAGTTTTCCTCTATCTTTGTAACTAGTAAATACTTCCTTCATATTATAGCGGTGTCTCTCCTGATACACACATCCTCTCTAAATTATCTAATCACTAAATAGTAAATCATTAATCAATTGCGATAAATAGAATGGACAGTTGGTACATTGGAGATAATGAAATAGTTATACTGAGTATGATCATGGATATCATGCATTAGAATATTAACGAGAGCATTGTATGTGATTCTGTAAAATATTACCCTAAATCCTAGAATACAATAGGAGTTACTTAGCCTCTCTATATGTGTATCTATGGTGTGCCATGTAATTTACTGTTTCAGTGTATAAGTATTATTATTTATATGATACTTGACATTTAATTATTTAATAATTATATATTTATATATTAATTTATTTTAATAATAATATTAGTGTGTAATTGAGAGATTATTTATTATTCACTCTTATTGTTATAAATCATAAAAATGAATTAATTACGTGATTGTAATATATTATTATTATTTATATTATATACTATTTTATATATAATCTATAATATATATATATATATAATAAATTAATATATTATTATTATTATTACTATTATGGTTTTCATTATTTAAGTTATTATTATTATGGTATATTATTATTTAATTCATTTAGTATAATTATCCACAGACTCTCTGCTCTGTCTCGCAATTAAGTTAAAAATATAATAAACTATACAATTTACGTTAATCTTTGAAGAGGGAATTCGTATATATAAACAAAAATAATATGTACCTTTCTTGATAAACGATCCATAAAGCTTTCGTTCACACTCATAACGGTATACATTTTCAATATGATGACTTTATGGAGTTAAGACCTCCGGTAAGCCCCAATATTAAAAATGAATAATACATTTGGATGTGGCAAAATTAGATTTTAAATAATAAACTATATTATTAATATATATATAAGAAAAAGATAATATAAATAGTTGTAAATTGATTTATAATATATATATATATATAATATATTTTTATAATATAATATATATAAATATGATATAAGAACTATTAATATAATATATATATTATATAATATATAATAATATAAATATATATTAATTATTTATAATTTATAATAATATATATTTAATAATATATATATATATAAATATTATAATATAGATATATATAATATATATTAATATATATATTATATTAATATATAGATATATAAATATTTATATTAATATATATATAGAATTATAATTATATTATATATATAGATTATTATAATATATATAATAAAGGTAATATGTGTGATGTAGTATATATATGCGAATACATATGATAACGAATTATATAATAATTAATACACGGTACCTCCGCTCTGAAACGAATGCTTATGTCATGTTTATGACATGGTTTGATGGAGTGGTACTGAGAGCTTTACACCTATTATTTAGCATTAATTTCCTAGGATTCCTTGATGATAGATGATAATATTTCGCCTTTGTCCTAATAATAGATAGCCTTATTAGTACGGGATGTGCTCGAGAAGCATTCTAGATATATCTTTATATCTAGCGACCCCAGTGGAGAGAGTATATTATGGTTATAAAATAAATAAAAAGAATAAGGAAAAATGACGATTCAAAAGATTGTTTTTTATTTTATCAAAATAAATATATTAATATGTCCATGATTATTTTTTAAGTATTAAAGTTTCAATAATGTCGTAGAGGTTTAACTAGTGGGTTTTCAATGAATTTAGTATTATTGATGATTTCCTTTCTATATCTTATTTAACATTGATGCAGAAAGGAGATGCAATCGCAATACCGCTAGTATGTAATAAGTTATTTATGACATAATCCACTTGATTAATCATACAGCTTTTGTTACCAACTCTTCTAAAGTCAAATTTGAATTTATATATAATTTGAATCAGACTGGCTGTCCCTTCTTTTTATGTTTTACACATAGTTTAGTTCTAGTTT
The DNA here is from genome assembly GCA_015478945.1 of Trachelipus rathkii. Taxonomy (NCBI): domain Eukaryota; kingdom Metazoa; phylum Arthropoda; class Malacostraca; order Isopoda; family Trachelipodidae; genus Trachelipus; species Trachelipus rathkii. Next base: position 13,191 of record JABUQX010134456.1, on the reverse strand, counting down.
TATCTCCCAGAAGTTATAGTGGACCGTTTTTATAACATTGTGGGTCCACTTATTGAAGATGAAGTTAGAGATGAGAGAAAGATGAGTTAGTTGACTCGGATTTCATTTTGTCTACCTGATCATATTGTTTTGATAAGTAATTGATATACCTTTATATGATATAGAATATATATTAATTTGTGCATTTCTTATATTTTTTATGATCATATAAAATATCTATCAATGCTCCCGACTCTACTGCCGTAAACTAATCATATTGTTATCTATATTATCAGTATGGATAAGCTACGAAGTTAAAAGATATGCTTTGCTGTGCGGTTGTGCTGCCTGAGAGTATCCGGCTGGAGCTAGAAAGTCAAACTTACTCAATTGACCTAGTGGCAGGCAGAACGCGACTAGGTCTCTGGGGCTTTCTGTTCATGCCTCCTCTATGATAGAGATAACGTCTAAGATAGTCTCTCTTTGATAGTGTCTTGTCTGAACCAGTCCGTACCCAAATTTGGTCTACTGGCGTCGCGTAATCGCCGGGTCTATCAGGCCTCTGAACCTGTTAAGAACACTTATAAGTGCATATAGGTCCACTGAACAAGATCTGCATCTTGGAAGAGATGCCGATGAGAATCTGGGGAAAACACAGGGTCAACAAAATATAACTTGAGGACGCTGTGACATCTGTCTGGTGCGGAGTTATGTCACTTACCCGTGATCGTAGGACCATAACTTCTTGAGGTTTTCGCATGAATACAGCCCTGCATAATTTTATAATAAATGTTCGCCAGATTCAACTACCAAAAATTGTTTATCCCACTGCCTCGTTTATAATAGCTCCAAGAGTGACGTGAGAAGGAATAGAATATCCCTTTGAAAATAGGATCACATGAAAACATATCAGGATGCAATTATCACTCAACAAGTAACCAAATGGTACACGTAAAGAATGGGATATCCAATTAAGCGGTGCAGAGGGAAATTACCGATTCATAAGTTGGGAATCTATATACCTCTAGGAACATAGAACATACTATAGGATGATGCGTAGATATCTTAATTAAAAGTCACTCATATCAGACGCGATGTCCTGTCGAAAATAAAACAAGAACCCTTATGTATGAGGCACATTCATCGTATACCTACACACTATCGCATAGAACTGCCAGAGTTAATGAACCTCTCGATTCGTGCGCTATGTCATACAGGGCGATCATGAGTGAAATCTGGCCCGCAGATACGAAATGGGTGCCGAAAACTATCATACCACTATAATGCCTACGCAGTCTCGCTGATAAAATAGAGGATCTGTCTTCCAGCTAAATGATAGTAATCCGTAAGTGAAAAATTATGTGTTCGTCGAGAGCCGAAATAGTAACAGAAACATGTAGGTCTAAGACCTCTATAATCCTATAGCTCCCGTCAGTGCTAAACTTGTATCCACTGCAAGGTCGGAATGTTCCCAGTCTGTGCCTTCTGGGTCACCATCATGTTCACTATATTGTATGTTGTCACATGTCGCAAGTTAGTATACCATGTGAACTAACGCTGCTTTGAGATGTCCAGCAGTGAAGGTATGGATACTACAGTTACAGAGTGTGACGGAGGCTTGCGATTGAATGAGCAGGCACTATAGAGCTTACTTTGTACATAATTTAAAATGCAAGGAGTAGCCGACTGAGAAGAAAGTAGAAGTCCGAGCATGTGAGTTCTGTCTTATCGTTCCCATGAAGTAAGGCTGATGAGAGCACAGAAGGATAATTATATAAAAAGAAGAAAGAAGATTGTGATAAGATGATAAGAGTTAGATGAAAAAAAAGAAAGGTCGAATAAAATGTGAAGTATAATATAGTAAGCAAGATCACTCTCCTGTCACTTCTGCTACGGTATATCACATGACTCGTTGAGACCGGCCTCGTTCACTCCGTCTTACATAGCCTAGAACGGAGCGTGTGGATAAAATTAGATGGTGGGGGGATCATGTGAGAAAGAAGATTAGCGGTGAGGAGAATTCATAAGGCGAAGATAAGTTGGAGGCGCCTTGGCGGAGGGGCTAGAATATCGGTGCTATAGAGTGGAATGGTAGAAGCACATTGGACGAGCAATAAAGTAGACCACATAGTAGACAGGGTTTTGTCCATGGAGTTACCGCGCAATTACTCATTGAGTCACAGTGCAGGACACTTACATCCCGCTATGCGACGATATGAGGTTCATTATTATATATCGTCGGATATTCATTGAGTGTCGATTCATAGACACAAAAAATCGTTAAGGAAAGAATTGATAAATCAGTGTAGGAATTATGGTATAAATTGTGTGTCATCTTCTGATTTTAAGTTTGCTTCGAAATATAATTATAGCCTGATAGACTATCTCCTTGTCTATCGCCTCAGAATAAATGAGTATGGAATCATAAAAACACTTATTTAAAAAAGTACTAAAAGGCAAGATACCTATAACATAGTAATAAACCAACCCAATTCAACAATAGCAATAGCACAGAAGAACTTTATAGACTGGAAGTAGCAAGTAGAGAATCAATCCAGGAGTGTTCATGCCAGCAGTATAAGTGTGATTCTACGACGATAATAAATAATGATTCCTATAATTTCCGGTACATCAATGAATTCCAATGCTAAAAAATCTCATTAGATAGTTGATTGTGATGGAAATCGAATGGCAGTTAGAAAAAAATAACTAAAATATTGTATTTTTCATAGCTGACAGTAATTGGGACCATATGCGTACTATTGAAAACAGGGGCAATATATTGGACTCAGAGCACTTGACCAGCAGCCAACCTCTTGGACATGTCGTACATTTAGGGCTGTAGTTGACCTATAAAATACCAGTCCAAATAATATTCAAAATATAGATATTATTTAATATGCTGATATATTATATATGAACCGAATAAGAGTTAAGTGATCATAGTTCCTATTGGTAGTTAAAATTCCTTAAAAGACCTTGATGAAATTATTTGTTATTTCTTGACAGGGTTTATGTCGCGAAACGGAAACTACGGGTTTAAATTATGATGCCCTGTTGAACTTAATTATATAGACGATCAAGATCTTCAATCATTTTGATTGCTCATTTATTTCATGTTATTTAACATTTGACATGGTGTTTGATGGTGCCGGTCTCTGTAAGATATCTCATATCTAAAATGACATCTTATTGAGTATTTCTAATCTGTTGTGAAATTTCATAGCTCTTTTTGTATTTTATTCCACCTAAAATTCCTCCAGATTATATACGTAATAAGTTATATTTTGTCGTAATTGAGTCAAGAAGTACGATAACTTCCGTATACCCCTTAAACTTTACATTATGTCAACCGAATAATTAATTTGGTAAATCGTTTGGAGTTTCCTACTCTGAATCTGATCCTTGAACCTATATATTAATACATAATCATATAAAGCATTGTAGATATTTTATAGTATAATTCCAATGTATTTATATATCTATATAATTTAAAATATATCATTATAAATTCAAATAATTCAGAAACTTTTATTATAGTTATTGTTGGTAGATGATTAGTTAATGCATGGGATCGTAGTTATACTATTATAATCTATTCACAAACCTCCTCACCATTGATTAATTTTTGATTTGAATGTGCGATTATCTCAGTACCACATAACAGATAAACTATTCTAGTTATAGTAGCGGAGTGCAACATATCCTTACAGAGCTTGTAGATTCTCTGAAGTGGTCGTAGCACTTCTATAAATATCTATATAATAAACTTCTTTTACATTATTTTAGTCTCCATATTATTGATAAAGATCAGAGAGTCCTTGTGATTTACTAATGAAAGAGTTCTTAGTTATAGGTTATACCACTTCGCGTTCGTCCGATAAGACATGTGAAATAAAACTAGTTGATTATTCAACCGCAATGCGTAACATTTCAAACTGGATAAGAAGGAGAACTCACACATCGCTCCATTGAAGAGTCACACAGAAAAGCAGGCCAAGCGCGCGAAGTGCCGCTGTGAGAACAATCTCCTTCCGGTTACGCGATACAGCTACGCTCCGAGAATGAACTGTGACTCCCGATGGGTGTGTCGAGTATCGTGCTTGCCTAGCATATATCCCCATTCAAACCAACATCCCACCTCTAGCGAAACACCTGCACCCGTACACCAATACTCCCTCTCAAAATATGAGGGCATCCTCTCGACCTCAGAAGTGTATCAATCCGTCATCGCCCTTCCGCCTCTACGGAGCACTCAAGAGATAGGTGTAGGAGTAGACGTCGCACTCTCGACTCAGAGAGTGATCGACAGCTGTCCTCAGCAGGTCCCTCAGGCGCTTCCGCTCGTCGTTACTGCGAGCAGCAAACGAGACGCCGACGCTCACCTCACATATAAAGTAGGCTAACCCTAGGATAGGCTAGCCTCCGCTGATACCATACTCAAAATATATATACGTAATTCAGAGTACCGGATCGCGCGAAGCCACGCAAAAGAGTACGATAAGTACGAGAGGGCGGGCGCCTAGACAGACCCAAAAGAGGTACACTCTCACTCAAATAGATGGGTCGGAGGAGGGAGCCGATGTATCTACACCCCATAAATGAGATAGAGGGACCCATTGGCGGCAGACGCACCCAAAGTGGGCCCACGTACTATAGAGGCTAAGTGACGCCGAGGGTATGATCCAAAGAGGACCCGTAAGGGCGGCTCTGACATGACCCCAACCAATAATAAATGATCGACCCAAAGACTACCGTAGACTAGTCGGATGAGATACTCCACCCTACCCGAAACTCAATCAGTCACTTTTAGAACCCGTATACGGTCTGCGGTCTCCATGCGACACCAAACTTTCAATCTATATGAGTGCTGTCAGCGCGCTTCCAATCCAAACCTGTAACTCGATCATGCAGCATCAGGTCATGTGTCTTCAAAAGAGTTGAGTAAGAGCCTTCTCAAACTTTCGCAAGCAAGAGAGCAGACAACGACTAGATCTAGAGACGACGGGCACAGCACAAGAGAGCAGAAATATGACAACTCTGCATCTCGGATGACCAAGCCTGACGGTTGCTCTTTGCGTCTTCGATTGTGATGACAGCATGCTTATAGACCAGCGCGCCTTCTGGCTGTCTCGAGTCAGTGTCTGGTATCTTCTGCGGTCTCGTGGTGCTCCTCAGCGTTTGAGAATGGTACAACAGACAACATAACGAATGAATAGAGTTGCCACCCAAAGGCGGACAGTCAAGACCAATCTCAATCCTTCACAGAGGGAAGAAATCGTCCTGACATGTGGAAAGTAGTGAATTGAGATACTGAGCTACAAAGAAACCATAACAACTAATGTGTCGACTAATAGTCACTGCAGATTTATGATGGTCCACCTCAAGGGCCCTGTAACTCGACTCGAGGCGTACGACCGACGCCGACGCTACACGCTCAAGCCGGCCCAAGGAAGGGAGTATGACCGATATGAAGACCGTAGCCCAGAGTATAATATAATATTTATATATAATATAATATGAAGGGTATGATAGGGAGTAGTAGAGAGACATATTATTATAGAGTATAGTAAGAATAGGTGGCGGAGTCGTGCTATGCCCATGATGGAGTGTAAATATAGTAGTAGGAACGGGAGGAATAGAATAAGTGATGGGTATACCCTCCTAACAAGGGGTAGGTAGACGTAGGTGAATAAGCGTGTACTACATAGGTGGGTACCTATACGGGTGATAGAGTATATTAGTTAGGCTTAATAGGTAATTATCTTAATAAGTATTAATCTAATATAATAATTTAAATTACATCAATTGTTATTTTTTATGAGCTTAGTAATATATATTTATGTATTTATTATGTTTACATAGTATAGGCTTCGTGGGTTATGGATAGATAAGGGTTGATGTAAGTGCTGTTATGAATTTATGAGAGTTATAGTTTTTGAGGGTTGTGCGGAATATTTTTTGTTATATTATGGTTGAGTTCGCTTAGTGTTTGGGGATTATTCTGACTAATTTTGAATATATTTAGAGTATTTCAATTTCTTATAGTTAGTAGTTGATTAGATTGGTGATTTGATTTGATTTGTATTATATTGTAATTATTGATTTAGATTTTTAATTTATGATTGATACTTGATTTAGATATTGATTATTGATTGATTATTGATTATCCTTGTGTAGATTTAGTTTATATAGATTGATTTTAGATATATTTGATTTTGATTTGATTTGATATTATTTGATATGATTTGGATTATTGATTTTGAATGATCTTGATTATGTAATTATTTGTTATTAGTATTTGATTTGATTGATTTGATTTTTATTTATTATTAATATAATATTAAATATTAATAATTATTTATAATTATAAATAATTTTAATAATTATTTAGCTTCATTTAAATTTATTGTATATTTTATTATTAAATTTTGCCATTTAATTTAATGAATTAATTAAATTTGATTTGATTTTGATTTGATTTGATTTTGATTGATTTGATTATTATTATTGATTGGATTTGATTTGATTGATTTGATTGATTTGATTTGATTGATTTAGTTGATTCGGATTCGTTGTCTAGTTTCTCTGAGAGAGTTCATGTTTTATTGTGGGTGGTCAGTTCAAGGGTGGAGGGTGAGGTATATATATAATATATTATAATATTATATTATATTATTATATAATATTATATATATATAATATATATATATTATTATATATATATATATATATATATATATATAGTATAATTATAATATATATATATAATTATATATTAAATTTTAATAATAATATAAATTATATTATAAAGTATAGTATGAAGTATAATATAATACATAACTATAACTGATTATTATATTATATATATATTATATAATATATATAATATATATTAATTTAATATATAATTATAATATATAATATATATATATAATATATATATATTATTATATGATAACATAACAGAAACATTATTTATATTTTCAATCAATATTATTTATATATGTGTTTTAACAATAATCTTATTAATATATATAAAGTAATTATATATATAGAGATATGTAATGAATAAGAAGTGATTAAGCTATAAATAGTATATATAATATATATATTATATAATAATATATATATATATTAGATAAATATATATATATATATATATAATATATATATGATATATTACACCTCAACCCTATCACCTGGAAACTGGACACCAAAAATAAAACAATTGAAACTCTCGTCAGAGAAGAAACTAGACACCGAATCAGAACCAAAACTAAATCAAACTCAAATCAAAATCAAATCAAATCAAATCCAAATCAAACAAATCAAATTTAAAAATTAATTAAATAAAATTAAAGTAAATTAAATTAAATCAAATTAAAATTAAATTAAATTAAATTAAATTAAATTAAAGTAATTAAATTAAATTAATTAAATTAAATTAAATTAAATTAAATTAAATTAAATTAAATTAAATAAATAAATTAAATTAAATTAAAATCAAATCAATCCAATCAAAATCAAATCCAAATCAAATCAAATCAAATCAAATTCAAATAAATCAAATCAAATCAAAATCAAATCAAATCAAAGCAAAATCAAATCAAATCAATCAAATCAATCAAATCAAATCAAATCAAATCAAATCAAAAATCAAAATCAAATAATCAAACAAATCAAAATCAAACTTACAATCAAATCAAATCAACCAAATCAAATCAAACCACATAGAATGAATATCTAATCAAATTAAGCACGAAAAATACACCCCAACACCTAAGCGACTAAGCGACTAAACCATACAACAAAATTATCCGCACAACCCCCAAAAAAAATCCATATCCACACAACACTCAACCCTTTCCAACCCACCCGAAGCTATCTGTAAACCCAAAACAATAAATCTCCCAGGCCCTCAAAAAACAATGTAATATTAATAGGTGGTGATACTATTAAGAAATTAACCATAGCACACAATCCCAGGCCAATAACAAACAATTAGGGACGACTTAAAAAGTTATAAACTAACTTGAATCCTACAATTTCATTTCCACTCCTCTAGAAGTTCTCAACACTATAAAACTTTTAAAACCTCATGGAACAGCCAGAATCAGACAAATATCCAATATTCGTCTCAAACACGTTTTAAAAACCTAAGCCTATCGCCCAGCCCTACTGACAATAACTTATCATTGGGAATCGGAAGTCGGAGCTCGGGATCTGCAGTCGGAAAGTCGGAGTCAGAGTCGGAGTTCAGGGGCCTCTGGGGTGGCCAATATTTCAGGAGGAGCGAAAACTTGCCAAGCAAGAGCCAGAACAGTACCTCTAGTCGGCAATATTGGTGTGGTCCGAAGTCAGAGCCTCTGGTGGCCAATTATTTTAGGTAGTCGAAACCAAGCAACAGCCAGAGCCAGAGCCAGAGATGAGCCAGAGCCAGAGCCAGCAGCCAGAGCCAGAGCCAGAGCCAGAGCCAGAGCCCTGGGTCGCAATATTGGGTGGAGTCGGAGCTAAGCATGTCCAGAAAACTCTAGGTCGTATATTTTGGGTGGGTCGTGAGCCAGAACCTCTTTGTCGTCGCCAATATTGAAGCTAGAGTTGGAGACAGAGCTTCTGAGTCGCAATGTTGGTGGGATCAAGAGCCAGAACATATCGTTCCCGCCATATTTTTTGGGTTAAGTCCGAGTCCACGCAGTTCTTTGGGCTCGTAATATGTTTGGTTGGGGTTGAGGCAGAACCTCGGGGCACAATATTTTGGGGTAAAATCCGGAGTCAGTGCCCTCTGGGTGGGCAAAATTTTGGGTGAATGAAGTAATAGCCAGAAACCTCTGGGTCGCAATATTTGGGTGATCGAGCCAGAAACCAGAATCTATTGGGGGTAGCATATTTGGGATGTGTAGGGCCAGAACCTCTCTTCATTCCGCAATATTTTGAGTGGAGGAGTCGGATCAGAGGGTCTTAGTCGTAATATTTGGTTGAGTCGGAGCCAGAACCTGCCGGGTGCAAATTTTGGGTGGCAGTCGGAAAGAGTAACAACTTCTGGTGGAATATTTTGGGTGGAATCGGAGTCAGAGCCTCTGCGGTTGAAATATTTTGGGTAAAGTCCGGAGCCAAAGCCGAACTTTCTGAGGTCTCAATATTTGGGTGGGGTCGGAGTTAGAACCTTTGGGTTTCGCAAAATTTGGGTGGAGTCGGTGTCAGGGGCCTCTGGGTAGCAATATTTTGGGTGGTTGTCGGAGTCAAAACCTCCTGGGTCACAATATTTTGGGTGGCAGCCAGAATCAAAACATCGAGTCAATAGTTTTTGTTTAGACAGAGCCTCATCAGTGTATGTTGTCTCTCACTAGTTTTTATGGCAGGCTTACATAACATCTCATTATAACATTTATACTCGATATTATATATATATGTTTTGTTTAGGACAGAGCCTCTCAGTGTATGTTGCTCTCACTAGTTTTTATGGAGGCTTAACAAACATCTTCATTATAAACTTTATACTCGATATATAGATATAATATAATATATATATATATAATATATATTATTATATTATATATATATATATATATAGTATAATATATATATATATATATATATATACATATATATATATATATTATATATATAAATATTTGGTATTTGCTACAGCTCAAACTCTTAAAATGTAAAAAAATAATTTAAAAACCACTTTATAACTAAACAGGGAAATCAAAATATTAAAAATTAAACAGTAGTTTACGTTTCGAGACTAAAGTACAATGTCTCCTCTTCAGAACTTACAATGGAAATAAAATTAATTTTAACAAAATAAATAATAAAATTAAAATATGAAATATAAAAAATGAAAGCAAATTAACAGATGGCAACAAAAAATTACTTCACAATAAATTATTTGATGAAAAATATTTAATTTTTTCAGATATGAAATTTCTTGTTATTATATCAAAATTAAGAATCCTTCAGAAATATTAAAATTAGATTTAGTTGAAATGAAAAAAGATTCTAATAATTGATTTAAATTTTTATCCTTTGAGTTAAACAAAAAAGTTGCACCTTCCCAATTAATGATGTGCTCATTCTGTGAAAGATGTCTAAAAATGGCATTTTGGTCATTTCCTCTTCTAACCTCACCCCTATGTTGTTCTAATCGGACCATCCTCATCTTCAACTTGTCATCTAAATATGAATCATTACAAAATCCACAAGGAATTTTGTAAACGCCCCCAGTCTTTTAGAAATCTAACAAATTTACAATAGGAGAATCAAATTGTGTTCACTCATTTCTTATTAAATGTGGAAAAAACAGAAAAACTGCATAATACATAGAAAGTTTTCCGGTATTCATTAACATCTTGTTGTTGTTTTCTAATTTCAAATTATAATAATAATAATAATAATAAAATAATAATAATAATAATAATAATAATAATAATAATTTAGTGGTATAATAATAATAATAATAATAATAATAATAATAATAATAATAATAATAATAATAATAATAATAATAATAATAATAATAATAATAATAATAATAATAATAATAATAATAATAATAATAATAATAATAATATTTTATAATAAAATAATAATAATAATAATAAAATAAAATAATAATAGAAACAATAGATCAGCATTTGCTTTATATAATTTTTGCAGATTTTTCCAAATTCTAAAACCTTCCTAACATTTTCGTTATTCTTTAGGACAATTCTTGAATAAAACAATAATGCTTCTGAAACGAACCAAGCTTTTCGTCCACTCCCGTTGGATATTTTCAATTATGTGACTATTTAAAACGAAGAGAAAATTAGAAATTAAAATAATACAATTATTGCAAATAGATTAAAACTATAATTTAAAATATAAGAAAAATATATGTAGATTTATAATTTACATTGTGTTTTTTTTCATTCTTTCTTCTAAGTAAAAATGTTAAGGTAATCGGACATTTCGTTATATTATATGTAGGTAGAACATAAAAATTGCACAATAATGAAATAGTAAATTGCTTTAATATTTTGATTAAAAAAGTGGCGAATTCCATTCTTAAAAGAAAACATAGACCGGACATTAATATGAAATATAACGAAATGTCAGATTACCTTAACATTTTTACTTAAAAGAAAGAAAGAATGAAAAACAAGAAAAGAGACCTATGTAAATTATAATTTACATAGCCCTTTTCTTTTAACACACACACACACACACCGACACACACACACACATATATATAATATATATAAAATAATATATATATAATATATATATATATGATATATTATATATATATATAGATATATATATATATATTTTATATATATTATATATATTATATATATATATATATATATATATATATATACTATTATATATATATATATATATATAGATATATTATATATATATATATATATAGACGATATATATTATATATATATATATATATATATATATATATATTATAATATATATATATATATAATTATATATATATCATATATATATATATATATATTATATATATAATATATATATATAATATATTATATATATATATATACTATATATATATATATAATTATATATATATATATTATTATATATATATATATATACTTTATATATTATATATATATTATATATATATATATATATATATATAATAATATATATATATATATTAATATATATATAAACTTTCACATTTACTTTCTATATTTTAAATTATCTAGTTCTTAATCTTTGCCAACAATTGTATATAAAACATTTTAATTTTGGCTTCGGTCTTAACATAAAGTCAGCATCCTTGGAAAATGTCTAACTGAGTGGACGAAAGCTTGGATCGTTCCAGACGACAATTTTGTTTTATTCAAGAATTCTCTTTTAAAGGAAAATTAAACGAAAATGTAGGTATTTTTTTTAATTGGAAAATCTTGTAAAAATTAATAATAATAATAATAATAATAATAATAATATAATAATAACATAATAATGCAATAATAATAAAATTAATAATAATAATTATAATAATATAATAATAAATAATAATAATAATTAATAATAATAATAATAATAATAATATTATAATTATAATGATATATAATAATAATATAATAAATAATAATAAAATAATAATAATAATAATAATAATAAGAAAATAATAATAATAATAATAATAAGAATAATAATAATAATAATTTCTCTTGATTGATAATAATGATATTTAATATTAAATCATTCATGCTCCTATATTTCAACTATTGGATATTTACGTAATGTTAAACTATATAAGTAAGATCTTTCAAAACATTGGATTTTAAAAAAATTTGATATAGTGAGAGGATGGACAGACATAAAGAATCTAGTACCTAAATTTAGAGCTCTTAAAATTATGATGCAGAACAATCTTTCTCTACTTCTGGTTGTTTAATATTTCCTCATTAATCGGCAGAGAAATTTGAATAAAACGATGACGAAGACGATTTTGAAAAAACTGATGCAGATTTTTCCGATGACGATGACGATGAATTCGTCCATCACTAATATATATATATAATATATCATATATATATAGATATTATATATATATATAGTATTATATATATATATATATTATATATATATATATATATATATATATATATATATATAATATATATTATTAGTATATATATATATTAATATATAATATATATAAAGGGAAGATCAATTTTTAGGAAAACAAACGAACTCATCTCCAATTGTCCTTTATTTTGTCCCATGTTGTAAAATTTGTCTTTTTATTAACAGTTAAATTTATTTTAACGAAATTATTTATTCTAAAGTAGTTATAAACATCAGATAATAAAAAGTCATAAATCGAACAAATCCTGCAATTTCCTCATTGGTTCGTTTCTTCGTTCAAACGAATCATAAACTACAATTCAAAAAATCAGAGCTGGCGGCCGCGCCTATAATTTTTTAATAGTACCGCTCGCGATTATGGCCTATGCCGCTCGGACCTAGTGCGCCAGCGCCTATATTGTTGTCACATCAATGCGGCTAGCGCCTATTGCGCTGCGACTTGTCTCGGCCGGTGCTCGTTCGCTAAATTATTTCTAGGAAACTTAGAAAATGCGATATCCCCATTGCTCTCTATAAGGAAGCAAACCGACAGCTTTTAGCTCAATGTTGTAAAGTAAAACACCGTAACTAATCATCGACCCC
>JABUQX010134455.1:52500-66699 GCA_015478945.1 Trachelipus rathkii | reverse complement strand
AGTATTATGGATGATTTTAATAGTTGAAGAAACAATAATCATGATTTGTTTAGCTGAGATTATACACGAATAATGAATATAGCTATAACTAAAAGTTTATGATTAAGTTATGATTAAGTAAACTTAAATATTGATTAAATAAGATCTATAAGTTGAGATTTGGATATAATAATTACATTTTTTTACCTATTACTGTGTAATTCTATAACAAAGGTATTACGATTGATTTTTTTGTGCATTTTTGCCAATATTGATTCTCATATTATTGTATTTCAATTTTTATTAATTAATATTATGTAAAGTATATAGCTCGAAATATAATTTTTTATTATAATGAGCTAGTTAAAGTTTATACGTCGAGATTATGAATGAGTTATTATCACTATATGAAAATTATTATATGTTTATAATTAATCTCATTAATCCTATATATTAATGTAACAATTTAATTATTTCATTGTAAAGGTCTCTAGAATGTAATTTCAATATTACAAATTATGAAGAATGTCAACTGTTTTAATGATAAATCACATATAAATTCTTACTATAATAATATAATATCAAAATATAAAAATTATAGCTAATATAGTTAATTTGATGAATATTGACGTATGAGAAGTATTGGTTATTATGTGACTGAAATTACCCAGTTATGAGTTAATTAGATAGAGATGAAGATATTTGGAAATATTGGGCAGTTAAGCTTATAACATTATAGATGAATAGATTGAGATTATGTAGGCCAACAATTCGTAATTATTCAGGCCGATATATAGTATAGGTCTAATAATGATCTAACTAAACTCTAATAATAGTATAGTATTTAATAAATTTAGATAATGTAGTATAGTATAAGTATATACTAATATTAATATTATAAAATTAATTATAATATATTATTATTATATAATATAGTATATTAATATATATTGCTTAATATTCAGAATCAAATTTTTGTATTAGTATAATAGTAACTCATAGATGCAATATTTAGCCTTGTATATGAATATAACATAATAATAACTATATATTATTATTTATATTATATTGAATATATTATATTATAAGTTTATATGAGATATATATATACTTTAATATTTATTATATATATTAATATATATAATATTAATTAATTACTAATATATAATATATTAATATTATGATATATATATAATTATAACTATATATAATTAATATAATTACTTATTATTATATTACTATATATTTTACCTTATATCTATAGATTATTTTATTTTATTATTATTAATAATTTATTAATTCTAAATTTTTTATTTTTTAATGTAATTGAGTTATCAGTGTATGTACTGAGTGAGCGTTTATCATATGCACATATCATCTATATAGGCCGTACTCTATATTTACTGCCGAGAGGCCCTAATTGAGATCATATATTAGAGTTGAACCACTAGTCATTGATCTATACGTTAAAGAGAAGCCCATGTAACTATAGAAATAATATATATAATAAATTAATAATATTAATATTATATTTAATTATATAATAGTATGAGTATATATATATATATTAATATAAATATTATATATATATATTATAATATTTAAGTATAATTATATTAATATACTATTATTAGAATATATATAATATTTATTAAATATTAGTATATATATAAATAGTATATAATAATATATATATTAAGGTATATAGTAATTTATATATATATAATTATTTTATATATTATATATTATATTATATTAGATAATATTATATAATATCCACACTTAACTAATGATGGGTATATATATATCTACAACAAATTATATAAGACTTGTATTTAGAAATCAATCGTTATTATTATATATATATACTATACCTAAATAAACTATACTCATACATCAGGCTAATCTTCTCATATTAGCTACCATCTATATTCACTATAAATTATTGATACTCAAACTATATATATATATATATATATATATATTATTACAATAATAGGGTGAAAATTCAATCAGAAATTGCGAGACTATTGCGTGTATAATATTATATTACTCAGTGAATTCATGAGATTTCTATTGTATTTTATACCAAAGTGAGTATCTACTTATTACCGTACTATGTGGACGTCCTGTGAGTTACCTTATACTGATCATTATACAGTTATATCTTCAGAGATTAGCTACTACAGGTATTAGTATGTGTTCGAGTGTGGGACAGAATATTAATTCGAGTGAGAAGATTGTAAATATGGATTGTCAAGTTTGCATAACCACAATAAATCAATTTATTACATATTTCACATCGCATCATAATTGCAGAGTTCCTCATCAGCGGAGAATAGTCGCGATATGCCCACCTCCCACTACATCTTTTATATGAGGCACTTCATTCAGCACATTATACATGATGAAATTATTAGAAGTACAGTGAGAATACTGTCACACGCTTTACGTATAATCGACAGGAGTTAAAAGTGATTATATATTACTATAGTATAAAAGAGTTATAGTTTTTCTAGATATTATATTATAAGCTTTAATGCTATATTCTGTGATATTCCGCCGTTGATAAAACAACAATTCTTGAGAGATTTTTTTTATTTAATGAGTTAGTGTCTTATAGTAGTTATTTACGCAGAGATGCGATCTCACTCTATAAAAATCACTAAGCTCTTGTTCCAACAACATATAGTATAGAATTAATTATTCAGATTTTTGCTATTAATATTTAAATATAATGAAGGTGAAGATATTTAATTATATTAATTAATGATATATTATTTATTTAATATAGTAATTAATAAATATTTAAATATAATAATTAATAATATATTAATATATTATATATATATATTAATATATTAGATTTAATTATATAATATATATATATTAATAATAAATTACATTTATGTATAATATATATATTATATTTATATATTAATATAAGAAATATATATATTATTACTATATATTATTACCTATATGTGTTAATATAAAAATATAGTATAAGTGTCCTATATATGAAGTTATATTAAGTTATATTAAGTTATAATATATAATATATCTATATATCATATATAATTATTATTAAATGATCAATGTTAATTATTTAGTGAGAGTGAGTATAGTGGTATGTTTTGACCTATGGCTACCTAGCGTAAATAGAGGGACTATTTTTTCTCAAAATATTCTTGGTGAAAATGTTGAACAAAGTACTTTTAGTTCAAATATGCATTAAAAAAAGAGATATACTATGATCACTGTCTTAAGAGGAGGGAAGATAGAAGAGTGTATAAGAATACTTGATCTGATCTTAGTAGATCCTCGATTCCCCTATATAGCGACGAAAATCACTTTAGAAATTATTTAAGACATATTAACCATAACAAAATGTATAATATGGATATCCACGTTTTTAACACTAAAGATTATAATATTGAGATTCGTGGAACTTCACGCCTGGATTTGGAAAATACCGTAAAAATTATTCAGTAACCTCTATTAATGTCTAATTTACAACTAACACATTACACACAAATAAGTATATAATAATATACTTAGAATATTTTTTTACATATTTTATGTATAGATATCAAAAATAATATAATAATATTATATATTTAATACTATATATTAAATATATAGTATATGATATTAATATATATATAATTATATTATTAAAAATATATATATATTATATTATTAACATATTAATATATATTATTTCGTTTATGTTAAAAATACTACTATTAAAATATAACAATATTCACTATGAATAGAGCAGAAGTCTTTTTTTATGTAAGTTTAAATATAATAGCGAATTCACACGTTGCACACAGTATATAAGTTATTCTTATCTAGTGAATTAGTATCAAGCCTAAAGATGGGAACCGAGAGATTACTTGATATATAATACCAGTCCTCAATAATAACATTATGAAATACTTAATTAATTATTTTCAATAATAAAATTATTATTAGCTGAATAAATATTCCAATAGTTTTTATATTGAGGTGTTTGCTTTTTATTAAGTAGTAGATATTGAGAAGAAATACTTGAGATCACTAAAATAAAGTTTTTAGAAAAGAATGATTATTATTTAAAAAGATATCACATCATTACAAGATGATTTTACATGAATAAAACAGTTTAATTGATGATCTAGAGTCACAAGAGTATTTTAATAAACGTAATAACTGTATTACTAAATAGGTATAATTACTTTCTTAAAGAGGTAAATTAACCATAAGTAGTATATTCATGATCGTTTTGGAATCATTATTATTCACTGCAACGAAAAATTTAGTGAATTCAACTATAAAAAATTATCAATTATTACAAATTAATGAGATTCCCTGTTGACTTATTTATACAGAGAAATAGGTAAATATCGTTAATATATATTAATGAAGAGTGAGTCACAATTTATATTAAGTCATATCTCTACACTTTAGACAATTTCCTGAAGACGGTGTTATATAAAAGATTTATCCTACCATTCTATAGGAAGCAGTTTATATCATCAGGAACAGTATAGAGTTCCTTTAATAATTTATTACCAATCCTCTTTTCAAGTTTCGAGCATCCGTGTAGTATCCAACTGTTTGGGCATTAGAACATTTATGTTTGACCTTATGACATATTTTTTTTTGTAACGAGGGCCCGCAATCGTGAAGATTAAATAGTTTGAAGAACTCAAAGAACATTTTGTTTTATTATTTTATCGGTTATTAAATTTCGAAATATTTAGAAATTAATGTCGATTATTAATTTCAAAAAAATTATATTAATCGCAGATGTAATTAGATTTCAAGTTAGTAATTTAAAAATGTACCAATGTATGCCATGATGGAGCAAAGCCATTTATTTATACATCTCGGATAATGATTTTATCGTTCAACCGTAAAACATTATTAACGAGTATCACCAATAATTTTAAAATTACTATTGATCTTAAGACAAAAGGAGAAATAAAATAACCACTGAACCAGAGAGTACTTGTTTTCAACCAATCAGCAATTAAGCTAAGTTTGAATATCCACCACAAAGTTAAAACTGGAAATTTAAAAGCCATATATTATTATTATTATTATATTTATATATAAATATATATAAATATTATATATATTATATATATATATATATATATATATTATATACTATATATATCCTATGATATAATATATATAATTATATATTTATAGATAGGTATACTACCTATATATATATATACCTATCAGCAGGTGGGACCTTTCCCGCTCATTAGGGGTAGTACCCGAATACGCATCCTTCCAGCACGTCGAGAAAAACGTAGTCCGCTAGTGCTCTCTTGCCCCGCAATTAATTCAAGAAAACCATCAAAAACCCTCCGCTATCCAGCAAGTCCGCACGTATGACGAGCACAGTCCCGCACTTTCTCCTTCCACCGCTACCATAATGTCTGGCGACTCTCTTTTCACCAAAAAGTATTTTAATATTAATTACTTCAAATCCCTCTAGATATAATAATATCCTTTACAGAATGACCCAGATTGTATGTATATATTTATTATATGAAAATTGAATGAACTATCTCTAACAAACATTTGTGCGAGAAGATATTTTATCTCAAACTTATCGCTCCTCCAATGTCGGTGTCTCTTCAAAGGAACAAGAGATCCATATAACCTTTTCAAAAAATGAAATATAGGTGCTTTCGAAAATTGAAAAGCATTATAGGGCTATGACTTCTTGTGGCGGCACTCAAAAATTATTCCCACGCGAATATAAATATTAGTTTTGCGCGTCTAACATTATCAGACGTCCACGCAATATAGAAACCTAAATGTAGGAGGAGAGTGTATAATATTATATCATGAAAACAAGAATTCATACAACTTCATGCCAATATACTGAGTATAGGCATAATATGTAAACGTTGACTTGAGATGGCACCGTGAACTGGTTTTTGTTCAACTATCACGAAGCAGAATCTCATTGCTAATTTATAGGTCTTCTACAGCTTCATAAACCTCGCCCACTGTCTGGCCATGCTCCTTCGTGAAATATTGGTGAACTAAAAGGTTACTACTCCTGTCCACGTCCATAAGAAGTTTTCTATTTTTCAGTACTTTACAGACTTTAGTAAGTAATATCCAATGAAGACCAATCGACTCACATGTGGAGGTCGATGTGCTAATATTTAGACTACGTATCGAGTCTTAGGTAGCTATATATATAATATTATGTATTATTTATTACTAACTTAATATAATATTTAATATAATTAACAAATAATAAATATAAATTATAATATATAAATTATAATTTATATATTATTACATATATTATATTACTACACTGAAGGCAAATATCTCTGGGATTTATTATTATTATTAATAGTATTCCCAAATTAGTATTAATAGACTCACCCTAATAATATTTATATTAATATATGTGGAGGTATAGCCTACCCTTCATTATATATAGCTCACTTATATATTAATAACTATCTACTCATATTACTTTTATATATTAGATATTAAATATTAACATAAATATACCGAATACCAGTATATATATATATGTAGAAAATATGTACATAAATAGTTATATATATTATATATATATATATAATATATATATATATATATATATTATACACATAATAAACCCTTAGGAGACTATATTTATTATAAAAATCGAATATTAAATAGTAATACTATATATATATAAAAAATATATATATTATATTATTATATATATATTATTTATATTATATTATATATTATATATATACTAGCTTATTAATATTCATATATTATACCAAGTATAGCGGTATATAGATATATATTATATATATATTATTACTTCCCTTCCATAACATATCATATCAATACCTAGATGGATAATCACTATTTATTCTATAGACCCTATAATCACTTTTATCTCAGTCTATAATCATAGTATATTATATAAATATAGAATAAAAGTATTAAATTTATTATATATATATTAAATATACTCATTATATATTATATATTAAATGATAGGTATGGAATATATATAATACTATGAAATAAAAGTCACTACCTACAAACATTTTGCGCGTAGTTTACAAACAGAATTGATAATATAGATAATAACTCGACCCCAGTAGTGTTTTTGATAGAAAATATACATTAAAGTTGTTAAATTATAATATAATTAAGAGTTATAGATGAGGAGTAATAAGAGAGCCCATAATTTCAGTCTATAAATTCAATTTATAAAATGTTAAATTGCTACTTATATATTGGTTACCTTTTCTCCATTAATGGATTGGTTAGACCAGAATAATCATTCTTTGAAAGTATATTAAAATTATTAAACAAAGTAAAAAGGATATTTAAAAATTAGTATCAAATTAGTACTCTTATATGGAGCTTAAAGATAAAAAAATTTAAATTTTACTTTATTATATTAACCAATAAGAATTCTTAAATAGTGATATATTTCTATATTTTTCTATTTTTTTTAAAAGAAAAGTGTAAGAGCGTCAACGAGTTCAGAGCGAAAAATTATAATTTTGATCCGCACTGCAAGTTCCGCTAAATATTCAAAGGCTGACGACAGTTGCTCCGCACCTTCTCGCTTAGTCTCTGAATATCCCTTTTATTCTGTAGTTCGCTCGGAGCGGATCTAGCGGAACTAGTCGGACTATAAGAGCCCGCCGAAGTGTTCTGTCACCTCTGTATATATATATATTACTTATATATATTTTTATATTATAATATATTTCTATATCTCATATAATATATATATAAATTATATATAATATTATTAGTTCCACTAAGGTTTATATATATATATATATTATAATATATTATATATATTATATCTATCACTAGTAAGTATATATATAATTATATCATATATATAATATGATATATAATGTAATAATTATAGTAATAATATACATATATATATAATAATAACTATTATTATATATATTATTACTATATATTATTACCTACCTCATAATCTATACTAGATATTAATATATATATGTATATAAATATTACTTAATATTATATTATATATATATATTATTTAATAGTTTTATATTACAAATTTTTGTACGCGACAAGTCTATACAGGAGTTGTGACCAAGCATTGTTCGAGAACAATTGAGCAATTGGACCTTTGTTGGTTTGCGTCCTGTAACCACAGGAGAACCTCCAGCAGGAATACACAATGGTTACTATTCATCAATTGGCGCGCCTACCGGCTATCCTTTCGCCTCACCCACCCATGCACAGGATTACAAGGCAACCCTTCTCTTATGGATTTAAATAACGCTACTTCATGAGCTGAGATTTTACAAAGTAAAGGAAGAGCAATGACTTCGAAAAACCTGTTCTCAAAATCCCCTCATCTATTGGAGAGGATGATTCCGGAATAAAATGGTAAGGGACCTGTCGCTGGTGATCTTGTTCTGCCAGTTTGATCTCAATGTCTTTATTAATTGTGAGTTCACAGAACTTTTTGTACTATATTTATTTCATTTTTGGGGTTTTAATAACAATATTAGTGAATAATGAGGTGGTTGGCCCGAATAACCAAATAAATTTCTTAGTATTATTTTCCTCCAGAGGTAACTATTCGGTGTACATTACTATTCATATATATTTTATATATATAGATATATATATATATAATATATATATATATTATATAATAGTATATATATTATATATTAATATAATATATATATTATATATATATATTATAATATAATATATATATATAATTATATATATATATTTATTATATATATATATTATATTGTATATATATATTATATATATATATAATTTATATATAAAAAAAATGGATTCTTTATTTAAAGAGATTTTAAACTATTACAAATGGTAATTTGTTTTATTACCCAGCATCATATAATTGTATATATATATATATATATATATATATATTATATTATATATCTTGTATTATAATATATATTATATATATTATATAGTATATATATATAATATATTTATATATATTAATATATATATTATATATATTATTATATATATTACTATAATATATATATATATTATGTATATATATAATTATTAATATATATTATTATATATATATATATATATAATATATTATATTATATTTTCTAAATATATAATATAATATATATATATATATATATATATATATATATATATAATAATATATATTATAATTATATAATCTATTATATATATATACTATATATTAATATTATATAATAGTCATATATATATATAATGATATATATATATATTATATAAATATATATTTATTAATTATATATATATATATTATATATTATATATATTATATATTATATAATATTATTTCTAAATATTATACTAAATATATATATTATATATATTATATATATTATTATTATTATATAATTAATTATATATATTATATTATATTATATATATATATATATATCTTGTAAATTATATATCATTTATATATATATTATAATAATATATATATATATATATATATATTATTATATTAATATATATATATATTATATTATATTATATATATTTATATATCTTTGAAAAATATATAATATATATATTTATCTGTAACATATATATATATATTATTATATATATATTATTATATATATATATAATATTATATATAATAAATATAATATATTATTTATATATATTATATTATTATATATATATTTATGTATATATAGATATATATTATATATAATATACTTTATATATATATATATATATATATATATATAATATATATTATACAGTATGTGCATGATAGATGGCGATTAAATGAAGTAATATAAAAGATACATAATATATTATATATATAAATATTATAATAATATATATATATATTTATATATATTATATTATATTAAATTGTTAAGTAGATATTTAAAAAATACCACCCAACACAATTCATCTCATGAAAGAATGTTAATAACATTATATATATACTTTTACAGGATTATTATGAGATCTATATATTATATATATATTAATACTATAATATATTATATATATTATATATATAATATTTTATATATATAATATTATATTTATATATATATATAATATATATAATATATATTATAATTATAAATAATTATATATTATATATAATATATATATATATTTATATATATATAATATATATAATTTATAATATTATTATTATTATTAATTATTATATAAATTATTAAGTATATATATATATATATTATATATATATATATATATATAATATAGTATTTATTATATTATATTATATATTTATATTATATATATATATATATATAAATATATATATATATAATATATATATATATATATTATATTATTAATTATATATATAATTTAAATATATATATAATATTCATATAATAATATTATATATCATATATATATTTATATATATATATATATATATTATATTATATATTATAAACATTTTATAATATATTATATATATTATAGTTTATATAATAATATATATATTATTATATAATTATATTATTATATATTATATTATATATATATAATATTTATAATATTTTTATATTTATATTATATATATTATATAATATTTATAATATTATTATATTTTTATTATATATATTATATAATATTTTTACTATATATAACTTTATATATTCCTTGTTAATAATATATTATATATATATATTATGAAGTATATATATATAATTATATAATATTATATATATATATATATAATAATATATATATTATATTATATATATAATATATAATATATCATATATATTATATATAATTAATTATTATTATTATATATAATATTTTATATATATTATATATATATAAATATGTTGATATTTATATTATTATTATATATATTATATATTATAATATATTATGTATATTATATATATAATAGTATATATATATATATTATATATATATATATATATTATTATTATATATTATAGTATATATATTATATATATTTATATATAATATATTATATATATATTATATTGTAAATATATATTAATATTAATAATTATTATATATATTTATATATATTATATATATATTATTATAAATGATATAATTATATATTTATTATTATTATATATAATATATATTTATAATATGTGTCACAAATGTTCTTTGATTAAAATATAATATAGTTTAATAATAAAACGCAGTATAAGAATCTTTCATTTTTAGCCATTTTAATTGAGGAAACCGTTGAGCTTAACAGATGCTTCCTTCCGGTAAAGGTTGAAAATAAATAAATAAAATTATAATAAAACAAAATAAATTTAATAAAAGAATAATAAATATATATAATTAACAATAAAAGTGGTCACTTATATGTTTAAGATATGAAATTGGGTTTACCCTGTGGCAATAGGCCTTCTATATTTAATTGAAGGAAGCCGTGTATAATATATATATATATAATATGTATATATATATATATATATTATATAATATATATAATATATATAATTATATTATTATTTAGTATTATTATATATATATTATTTTTTAATTATATTATATATTATAAATATATTTATTAATATATATATATATTATAATATTATACTAATTATATATATATATATTATATAATATATTATAATATATATATATTTATTGATAAATTATTTTTATATTATTATATTATATATACTCATATATATATATATATATATTATTATATATAATATTATTAATTATTATATATAATATAATATAATATATATATTATAATATTTATTATATATTACGCAGGAGATTATATTATTATAATATAATATTAGTATTATAAAAGCAAGAAAAACAATTCATTTTATTAGAAGTTTTTGCATTTTAAGTGATAAACTCTTTCAGTACCAATTGAATGACAAGTTAACACACATACATTTACCAAATAATCATTTAAAAAATATTGTTAAAACTGAAAAATAATATGATTAATACAAGTGATAAAATCGAAAACTTAATATCTACCTAAATTAATAATGGGAAATAGAAAAAGACCATAATAAAGGAAAAATTAAGGTGGAAAAGGAGAAATAGAAAAGGACCTAAGAATTAAAGTGCCCCAAGAAAAATTTTATGGATTAATGTGTATTTTGCGTTTTTATGTATGAAAATTCCCAAACTTGTCATATTTATGTTGGGGGGAATAACAGATTGGAGGGATAAAAGGATATCTTAGTTGGGAATAGGAAAATGTTTTCTTTTGGGTTTTGAATTCAATTTGGTTTGAAGAAAATAGGAAGATTAGTATACGAAGAAATGTTTTTTCATGTTGTTTGGAAGTCCTCGCATCATCGTTGTTAGGCTGGTTTTGGCCCCATAAATTTAGTGGGACATACGTTTTCGACATTGCGTTTTGTAAAATCCGTAAGACGCAATCAAATGAGAAATACTTTCTTCTAACTTAAATAGCCCACCGGTTTTGGGTTATTATTGAATACTAATGGAGATTGAAAGTATACATGGTGGAAGGTGTTTTTAGTGTAATGTTTCAATTTGGAAGTGGAGAAACATCAAGATAAGAATGTTCGATTTGATCAGACAGCAATAGACCGGAGGGAGTTGATATCAGATAGGTAGCGGTGTTAACTTTCCCGTGTGAAGGCAAGCAGTTTTCGTGAGTGTAGAATATGATTTATGGGATAGAGACGGTTTGAAAACCGGCAGTGTCCTACTAAATGCTAGCGACTAGGGCGATCTGCATAGAAAAGATTAACTATACGAGGAAAGTTTATAAAGAAGGTTAATTTCCTCATTTAAAGAAATGAATGTTAGAACATATGTCTACGCCTCAGGGGTGGCGGATTACTCAGGGCCTGCCAATTTTTTAAGCGGGGTGGAGTTTTGGACTAAGAGAAAGTTAGTTCAGAAGGATTTATTGTGGGTGTGTCAGTAATAGCTAGAGAATCAGTAGGAATACTTTTTTTTCCCATAAGATTTTTTTAGTTTTAAAAACCTTGTGGTTCCATCTTCCGATGAACTGGCGTAAGAAAGCCGATGTTTCTCAATGGTTCTCTCCGGTGGTGGAGGTATATGGGTTTGAAGTTCAGGTAGAATGTCGGGTTTTTAAATAGTTGCCTTAGTAGAATAGTAAATATACCATCAACGGAGAAAGGGACTGGATAAGAGTAGTGAGGGCAAAAAAGGGGTTGATAGTGCGAAAGCCCCTAGTGAGGGGCTTATATGGTTGAAACCATCTCAGATGTTGTTGAGAATTGCCAAACGGAGGGGGGTGCCGGAACGATACACTAGCTAAGAGCAGCGCAAGGAGCAGTTTTTAAAGGGAGCTTCTTAGAAGCCCGCAGTGGCAAAAAACTGTGTGAAGGGATCCTTCCAAGAAATCGAGAAAAAGAAACCAATGATACTAGGTCAGACTAAGGTTCTTGAATCACCGCTTTCGAGATTGGTATGTTGGTGTGAAGTTAATGTGATCGTTCTGATTGCCTGTTTCATTTCACAAAACGGAACACTTAGCTTTGTTCTTTTAATACAATTATTGCGACGCACACATCGCATACACCAGCCCCAAACACACCACACACACACAACAATAGACTTTATATATTATAATATATTATAAATTATATATATAATAAATATTATATATATAATATAATATATATTATATATTATAATATAATTAATATATATATAATATAAATTATATATACAATATATATATATATATATATTTAAAATATATATATATATTATTAATAAATATTTATATTTTATAGAACTAGTATTTATTATTCTATATATATATATTATAATTAAATATATTATTATTATATATAATATATTATAATATATATTTATTTATATATATATTATATATATTATATATATATATAATTATATATATTTAAATTTAATTAAATAATATGTATGGCATGTTTTATAATAATGTTAAATAGGGCATTATATATATATATATAATATTAATATAATAATAAATAATAATTATATAATAAATATATAATATAATAATATAACTAATAATAATATAAATATGAATAATAATATAATATATAACAATTCAATTTAACTTATAAGCAGTAATCATTAAAGGGATGATAAGGTTCATTCTTTAATTATACTGCGTCTTTGGTTTGGTCAAGATATGTT
>JABUQX010134455.1:0-47500 GCA_015478945.1 Trachelipus rathkii | reverse complement strand
TTATGTTCACTCCAAGAATATTTATGTTGTTTAACGGTGTAGACATTAGAGCCGTCGAGGGGATAGGATGTTTCAGAAGGTGTATTTTAGAGAGGGAGGATTAAGGTCAATATTTTTTCCAGGAGGAGAAGAGAAGTTGAAATTCCCACGAAAAAATGCGGTAGCCCACTTTTGAGAAATTCTGAACCAAAATCGGATCCAACATGTGAGGAAATTGCACCAAACTGTGAAGACGAGTGGCAACTCTAAGATACAAACAAGGGAGCACATTTGAAATGAGTGGAGGAATGGAGAGATGACTCAGCAGCATAAGAGTTTGACAAAAAGTTAGAAGTCTAGTAAGAAGACCGTTAATGCAAAAGTAAGGAAAAGGGTGCGGGATAAATAGAACCTCTTGCAGGACCACTCACCGTTACAATTAACAAGAAAGAAGAAAAAGGTTGCTCCATCACAAGAAGTTTTGAATGGAACGTCTGAAAGAAAACTAAGACAGATAAGCAAGCGAAAAGGGGAAATTTCCTAAAGGCAAGTACATATGAGAGTATAGCTTGAATGCGTGTTCATAAGCCCAGTCAGAAGCCTTAGAATAATGTCAGCGGTACACACAAACCGACTCCCAAGTCCCTAAAGGGGCAGAAGACATAGATCAAATATACCTATATACGTATCTAGCTACATGATTATATTATTAAGCCGTATCAATATATAATATTTATATATATATTTATCAGTTTAATATATAATATATTTATATATATATATATATATGTTATATTATATAGTAGTATATATAATATATATACTATTATATATATAATATATATATATATTATATATATATATTAATTTTTAAAACGATTTATTTAATAAAACGTGATAAATCTGAAATACGCGAGTTCGCGAGCCACATTAGATACGCGTAACGCGAGCAACATGTTTTGCCGCGGGCTACCGTTGGGCACCAAGCTTCGTCGGTTATGATATTTAATTTAGAAATCGATACTTTTATCGATAGTTACGGAAGAAAAATATCAATATGATGATTTCATCAGTTCATTCGAAATCAAGCAGAGTATTAAGCCAAGCTAATTAGATCTAGAGAATTTTTTTTTTGTCTTAAAGGGCCCCCTGGGGGAGCTGGGCTTGATTAATGGTGTAGTAGCTAACATATTAATAAAATGAAATTATATATCTTTCAATAGCAATTGTATCACACATGACAAGTGCTGTTTAAATATTTTACTAATTAAATCAAGATAAAATTGAATGAACTAATGACTGTTGAATTATCATATTGTGTCACATTTAATTAATCTAGTCAACTTTTATTTTAACATTTCCTGCAGACTAGCTCAAATGGTTGGTTTACAGGAATAGGTTAGGTAGGCTTAGAGTTAAAGTTAGGTAGACTTTAGGTTTTGAAATCGTGTAGGTTTTGTTTAATCAGGCTAAGTATTGTTTGGATTCGTTAGGAAACTCTAAATAACCAGATTTTTTTTTATCAGAATGTTCGAGCCATTTTTCCATGGAACCTATACCCATTATATATATATATATATATTATATATATATATAGGTATTATATTGTTATATATAATATATATTATATTATGATTTATATATATATATATGATATATGTTATATAATTATATATATATATTTTATTATATGGTTATTTTAAATATTATATATATATTTATATATTAGTAATATTATATTATATATATATATATTAATAAGGTTTTTATATTATATTATATAATTATATATATACTATATATATATATATATATATATAATATGGATATAATATATATATTATATATATATATATATATATTAATATATAATTATTTATATTATATAATATATTATGATTATATATATTATATATATAATATATAATATATATAATATATAATATATATATTATATATATTATTTTGTTTATAGTTATTATATATATATTATGTATAATTAGTCCGTGATTAATATATTATTATTATATTTCCCATTGTGCCTCTGTCCTCTCCCAAGATGAAGAGGTGTCGTCCGGGCAAAGTCAACTGGTTGGAAAATAGGGTCGCTACGCGTAAAGTGGTTGTAAGAAACCTGAATTAGATCATTCCGATTGTTGTAGTCATTCAGCTTCTTTTATAGAATCTACAAGCGTTATCCTCTCTCGTGTCAACTATCTCTAGCTAAAAATTAAGGTTTTCTAAAAATTAATAAAATTGATTATTTTCCTCAATTTGGGGAGCGAAATTACGTCACATAGTGTCTATTGAAATTTCATGCACATGCTTAATTTTAGAATTTATTCTAATTTTGTATACAGTCCTGTTTTTGTTGGCTAAAAGCGGTCTAAGATTTTAATAAGCAAACCCATTTTTGTAGCTGACTTTTGTATCTCTTTTTATTTGCAGTTTTGGTAAAAATATTTTAACATTTTGTCTTAAAAATGAATTTTAAATATATATTGTAAAATTTCAAAATTTTATTTAAATAAAATTTAGATTTTTAATTATTTGCGGAATTTTAAAAGAACAGTATAATTAATGCCTATTAGAAAACATTATCGTCAATACGTTTTTTTTTTCTTATTTACCTTATAATTTAATTTTAATTTTAACTTTACAAAACATCATCAATGATGATGTAATATGAAACACTGGGCCGGAACGGGCCAGTAAGGGCCTGCTTTGGTGGCAAACGTTTTCCTTGAGGACTCCTGTTGCTCATAAAAAACTGTAGAAGGGTTAGCAAAGTAAATAATATATATATATATATATAATATTATATATATATATATATATATATATATATATATATAATTATATATATATATAATATATATATATATATATATATTATATATATATATATATATATATATATATATATATATATCCAACTCTCCTCTCTTCCAATAGGTTGTATAGTTATTTTAAAGAAAAGCTATTCAAAAATATTTTGTGTTTATTAAGAAAAATAGGATATTCTTTCTAGTACCCCGATTCATCGAAAGTCCTATCTCGTCTTCTGGTACTTGTCAGGAGGACTCGGCCTCACAGCAAGTTCATCGTTCACGCCCATTGTCCCACGGTTCCTTTTTTTATTATCATAGAAGAAATGCTGAACCAACTTAGCAGGCCCACTTATAGGTAATCCACTTATAGATCTCACGAGCTTAAGGTAGTGTCACCCTAAAAGGAGAAACTTAACAGTTTTACCAAGAACGTGGCAAGTTTAGAAATCCTGTTGTGAGTAATTGACAAAATCTGTTAAACTTGTTGCAAACTTTTGTAAATAAGGTTACTTTTACTGACAGCTTGAATGGTCTCTATAAGACCCCAGCCTCCCGTAGAAGTGTACGGTTTTGTAAATCGTGATTTTGCTCCCCGGAAATAGAATGGAGACTCGGCAGCCCCCAGAGCCGAAAATTCGGGGCGAGGCCCGTCCGTTAAATCCTCCCCTTTATTTAAAGTTTATTACAATTTTACAAATCTATAAACCTTTCTAGAATATCGTCCACAAATTATTTAAACACTTGCATAACGAAATAAAGTATTTAGTACATTAGCAAATTTGAGACAGTGCTAATCTAAATGGATCTCTCGAAGACTGTCAAATCCCCGTTCATAAATCCATTCAATCCATGCATACGAGTACAGTATATATGCAATTAACTTAAACTTAACATTTTAAGTTAAAAGAGTGAATACTACACGAATAATGATTACAATACCTTACAGTCACCAATTTCCAGCAAACCAAATGTTTTTTCTTTTTTCTTTTCTAACATTACCGAAAAGCCCGAATCAAGATAGGAACTGAAATAAAAATACTTTCTTTTTAATATATTTTGTAATATGTAATAAATTTTAATATATTTTTAATATATTTTCTCTATAATATATCTTATTTATGTCTTATCACCAATATCTTATTTTTTTATTGCGTTTATTAACATATTTCAAAAAGTTTAATACTAAATAATTAACAAAAATCTCGGAAAACAATTTTTTAAAATATTTAAATTTTTTTAAGTATACCATTAAAAATAGATTATATTGTTTTAGAAAACTTAATTTTATGGTAACTATTTTAAATTTAAGTGTAAAATTTTACATGTGATATGTATATATTATATAAAAATAATTATAAGAAGATATATTCAAGATAATAGTTTACAATATATAAATAATGAAGTTAAATTGTGATTAGTTATAAGTAAAATTAACGAAGAAACAATTAACAAAAAATAAAATATTAAATAATTAAATTTGTAGTTAAATTCCATTGAATCTTGTCCAGGGATGATATAAACTATGGGAAGGAACATGTATGGGGAGATCATAGCAGCTCCCCAAGACTTTCACGAATATTAGAAAGGTGACAGATTTCTTCTATATAAAGCAGGGCTGCAGAGCCGATATATTTTTGTGAAGGCTTCTGCTCAGCCCATTCTATCTTACAACGAAAAAATTTTTTTAATCCAGATCGATCCGACTCTATCCAGAAACAAATTTGATACTTGCTCCTCCCCACCAAAAAAAAAAAAAAAATCGACTCTTGCTATACCCAAAACCTTGCGGCTCCTCGGCTCCAACTAAACAGCACTGAATTTTGTGAAGTCATAATAACCTGTAAAATCTTCAGAACTTTCAGAAACCATTTTAATTTTTAAACCAAATATTTTATAGATTCCCTTAATTCACGCTACTAATTGAAACTCTAGATAGTCTGAACAAAACCACAAATAAACAATTAAGGCACCTAATCTAAGTTAATTCGAGAATCTTATTCTACGCTGTTACTGTTGCTCAAACAGTTTAGCAAATTGGTTTAAGGACCTAGTTTATTAATAGATTGTTTTATTTTTAATATTTCTAATTTACTTTGATATATCGGTAGGAAAAGATGGTAAAAGTTAATTACAATGGTAAACAGTACTAAGGTGAGAGGTTAGTTTAAGTTGTTTTGTTATTTTTTGGTTAGGTTATGTTTTGCTACGTATTGTTAGTTTAGCATTTATTGATAGGTTAAGTTGTTATTGAAAATACTATTCAAATAATTATGAAATTTTAATATCAAAAATTATAAAATTTATGGTGTGATGCATTAAAATGTCACAAATTAGTTACTTTGGGAAATAATTAATTCATTTTCGATAATAATTTAAAAATTTATAAGCTTACGTTTTCAAGCACACTTATAGCTCATTCACATGACACTGGAATTGTCTGCAAAATGTTTCCTTAGTAAACACTTCCTTGAATGAGAACAGAGAAAGGGTAAAAATCTCCCAAAAAATCGGAGTTTCTTGTCCGGGATAGCTTACGTTTTCAAAACTACTTATAACCTATTCACAGACGCTAGAATTGCATTAATAATGTTCCCTTAGTAAACACTCCCTTTAATGAGAACAAGAAAAGGGAAAAATCTTCCAAAAATCGGAGCTTTTTTGCTGAAATCACAGATATATTATATCTGCACCAAAAGTCATTTTTTTTTCGTACCACACCGCACCGCACAGCACCAGGATACCAAAATTGTTTGCCGCGCCGCACCAGTTGTGTCGGCCAACCCTAATAAGAACGCAATGATCTTTGTATGAAAAGGTTTGCTGTTTTGTGCGAATTAAGTTCACGAACATTTTTTCTTGGTAATTTTTAAATAGTTTGAAAAAGGTATTAGACGAAATTGGATTTGTAATGAATTTTGTTCAATTCTTATCATGTTTTCTGCTGTTTTATTATTATTATTATTATTATTATTATTATTATTATTATTATTATTATTATTATTATTATTATTATTATTAGAAGAAGAAGAAGAAGAAGAAGAATTTGACCTACAGAATAAATATATATTTTTAACTCATTCATGAAATAAATACATATCAAAATTATTAGAAAATATATAATTAAATGAACAATATAAACTCTGGAATGAACATCTGGAACACTGATTTGGAAGCAGGGAACAATAATAAGGACAATGCCAACAGGTTGTTATTATTTTTAACATACTAACTTTCATTTAAATTTTTGGTCTTATTTTTAATGTAAAAAGGATGAATTATTGTAATTTTTTTAATAAACTTCTTCTTCTTCTTCTTCTTCTTCTTCTTCTTCTTCTTCTTCTTCTTCTTCTTCTTCTTCTTCTTCTTCTTCTTCTTCTTCTTCTTCTTCTTCAAGAAAAAGTTAGATAAACACTTTAAGGATATTGGTCTGTGAACGTTAATTCAACTCGATTTTATTTTATTCAAATACAAGAATTAGTAGTATCATGAATATGGTAAAATCAAAATAAAAAAAATTGAAATCATCTAGAAAATGTTATAAATACATCTTAAAAAGAATTACGGCTTGTAGTAGCTTTGATATTCATGGCTTGCAAAGTATCCGTTTTAAAATGATGATATCATCGATCGCACTTTCGCCTTAACCTGTAATAAATAGCTTTGATGTTCACCACATAGAACATATCTGTTACAAATAACTGTAATGAATAAAGTTTTTGAATAACTGTAATAAATAGTTTTGATGTTTACCGCATAGAACATATCTGTTCTAAGACGGTGAACTAATCGATCATAGTGAATAACTGTAGTAAATAGCTTGGATGTTTACCGCATAGAACATATCTTTTCTAAGACGGTGTTCTGATGATCTAATCGATCACACTGAATAACTGTAGTAAAAATAGCTTTGATGTTCACCGCATAGAACATATCTGTTCTAAGACGGTGATCTAATCGATAACCCTGAATAACTGTAGTAAATAGCTTTGATGTTCACACTATCTATTCTAGGACGGTGATCTAATCGATAACACTGAATAACTGTAGTAAGTAGCTTTGATAGAATCCAAATACAAAATTTCACTCACTTGTAGCACTATGATGTTTGATGCCTAGTAACAGAAACTGTTCTGAGTGAGCAAACTCATATGTCACATTGACAGTGGACACATCCAACACTCTATGATGTTTGGTGCTTAGAAACAGAAACTGTTCTGAGTGTTCAAACTCATATGTCACATTAGACAGTGGACACATCCAACACTCTATGATGTTTGGTGCTTAGAAACAGAAACTGTTCTGACTTCTGAGTGTTCAAACTCATATGTCACATTGACAGTGGACACATCCAACACAATGAATAAACAGAAATACTTAACAGATTATGTTGTTTGTTGCTTAGAAGCAGATCTGCAGCTCTAAGTGAGCAAACTCATATGTTATAGAAATAGGTAAAATAATATGCTTATTTCAAAAGCACAATACAGATTTAGCTCAAACAGTATCTACATCAACAAATTAGGCAAACAAAATACTTGTAGACTGCCTTGAGTGGACTGTAAGAAGTCTTTATAGTCGGTGTTCTATTAGAGTTCTTCTTCTTCTAATCTATGACGTTAAACCTGCTTCTTCTTCTTCTTCTTATCAACTCAACTTCTTCTTCTTCTTCTTCTTCTTTAACTTCTTCTTCTTTTCTTCTTCTTCTTCTTCTTCTTCTTCTATTGACCTTATTATTATTATTATTCTTCTTCTTCTTCTATTATTATTATTATTATTATTATTATTATTATTATTATTATTATTATTATTATTATTATTATTATTATTATTATTATTATTATTATTATTATTATTATTATTATTATTATTATTATTATTATTATTATTATTATTATTATTATTATTATTAATAAAATTATTATTATTATTAGTAGTAGTAGTAGTAGTAGTAGTAGTAGTAGTAGTAGTAGTAGTAGTAGTAGTAGTAGTAGTTGTTGTAGTAGTAGTAGTAACAAATTTGCTGTAATATTTCTAATTGCCCAATATATGGTAATCAATAAAAAAAATGTTTTAGATCAAGTCTTATAGAAGAAAGTTGAATCACCTAAAAAAAAAAAAAACAAGATGGCTGCCATTCGTGAAACATGGGAGTAGGAGTGACAGCTCTTTTTGTCAAATTGTTTCATCGTATGTCGTTGTGTGTCATAGCTTTTGTTCCGTCTTGTGTCGTCAGCCAGTGTGTAGCTACTCAATCAAAAATAATTTAGCCAATTCACTTCGTTCTTGTCCACCGTACTAGACCAACCTTAACAACTGACAACTGACAACCTTTGGGCTGACTCGAAATGTCTTGACATAAGTTGCAATTCTTTATTATTAAAATATTAAGTTAGTATAATATTAATTTTAGTGTTTGAAATCTTTAAAGTAGGAGATTACCTTGATGAGGCATCTACTATTTCCACATGCCCTGGAATCGAAATTAAATACATTTATTTGACACTCATCTCAGTAATTAATACACGAATTTTTTAAGTAAATGAAAAATCATTTGATAATCCTTTTTCACTTATCATTTACCATTTATAAAGATAGATAAATAGTAAAAATATATTTATCTTGGTGTGGCTTTGATCTAAACATATGATAACTGTATATTGCACGTATCCTCAATGTAGTTATGCCATAAATGCAGTACTACCAGATTAGAATATCAATTTGGCATGAAATTCATTATATTTAAAAACACAATTAATGAATTCACTCATTTAACCATCTGTTATTCAGATATCACAGATAAGAGTTTGAGAAAGATTATTCTCTAAAGACTTTCGTTGAATTAATTATTAGAGGTTTTGTATTTATATTTGGAAGTGCTTTTTAAACTGTAATTAAAGTAGACATTACTTAAGTTGCAATTATAAATTAAGGGATGAAAAATTACTTAAGGGGCAATTATAAATTAAGGGATGGAAAAATTACTTAAGCTGCAATTATAAATTAAGGGATGAAAAAATTACTTAAGTTGCAATTATAAATTAAGGGATGAAAAATTACTTAAGTGGCAATTATAAATTAAGGGATGGAAAAATTACTTAAGCTGCAATTATAAATTAAGGGGTGATAATAATTTTCTGATCATCTAAAAAAAAAAATTGTTTTAAGAGATTTTTTTTCAAATCTACCCTAGTCATTTGAAGAAATAAGAAAAAAAATCATACATATAATATTTAATAAAAAAATCTCGTTAGAAGTTTTTACAATTTTCACTCGCAGTAGATATTCAGGTGCATTTTTCTTATTATTTTCACTCGAAGTAGATATTCAGATGCATTTTTCTTATTGGTAATGACATTATAAATTACAGTTTCTATGTCCATTTATCTGTTGCGGGAAGAGCTACAACTGTCAATCTAATTCACTAGTTTTGTTAAAGATTAAGGATAATTCATTGATTTTTGAGAGGAGGTCAAAAATAAACTATTCTTGATCAGGCGATACATTTACAAAGATGCAATAGAATCCTTCCATATAATCTCTATTTTTTATTTCCAAAATATTTTAAAGAGTATTATAGGTTTTCCAGTTTTATCGTTAATATATTTAATATTTACATTTGGAGTTAACATGCAGAATAAAGCATGTAGAACAAAAATTGTAGAGCAAAACATGTAGAACAAAAATTTTTGTGAACATAAATTTTGTGAAGCTGTTTAACTGAATTCATTCCTATGCATGGTTACAGTTGCGGAGGATCATTTAGAAGACATCTTGTGAAGATTATACAATTGATTTTGTCAACTGAAAATTTTAAACCACAGATTTCTGATTATTTCACTTATGAATTTAATAAAGCTTTAAAAACTGAAACAAAAATCTGAAGACTTGGATCAGAAAAAACCAAAGTGCACGATGAACTTCATCGAACAAGAAAATATAAAATCACTGGAGGTCATTCCATTAAAAAAAAACATGTCATTTTATGACGGCTCAACGGTAGAGCAACAGATTCGCATGGCAAGGGCCCGGGTTCGTTTCCTAGTTCGGATACTAGGTAGAAATTACCTAGAGAAGTTCCCCTCTTAAAAAAAAAAAAAAAAAAAAAAAAAAATTATGATGGAGGATGCTACCTTGAGAGAATTCCTATTCCATGTAGTTTAATCTAGTTATACCTGTATTAATTGAAAGGATTATGAGGAAGATTAATTTTGACTAATTTCTAGATTATTTCATGCTAGATTATTTATTTCATTACTAATATTTTTTAGTCGAAATTGTTTTTGACACATACTATCTAAATTCACATTTTCTTTAGAGATTCGAATATTATTATTATTATTATTATTATTATTATTATTATTATTATTATTATTATTATTATTATTATTATTATTATTATTATTATTATTATTATTATTATTATTATTATTATTATTGCATAACAAAAATATCCAATAAGTTTGATTTAGACTCGGACTCGGTATAAAATCTGAATTCAGACTAGGTGTTAAAAACTAGACTTGGTACATCACAAGGGACTACATTATGTTACGCTAAAATGCAGACGTCACACACACACACACACACACACACACACACACACACACACACACACACACACACACATATTTGTCTATTTAGGAGAAATTTCTTTTAATAATGCACCGTATCTTTTAATTATATATCCTCTTAGATGTTCATGTGAATTTTCAAGTAGACCAAATTAGAATGAGGATGAGGATCTTTAAAATTTAGCGGATATTTTTGTGTTTACGGTTTCAGTCGGAAGTTTGATGTTTTTTACATCACAATAATTTCTTCTAGTTTTTTTTTTTTTTTTAATAATAATAATAATAATAATAATAATAATAATAATAATAATAATAATAATAATAATAATAATAATAATAATAATAATAATAATAATAATAATAATAATAATAATAAAAGACGCGTGCATACATTCTTATTTAGGACTAATTGTTTATTTTTACAGAAAACGATGAATTGCTGTTTATGCTGTTAATGTTTCTAGCTTACGACGTTACTGTTCTTTCTTCCTTCAGACTGGAACATAATTTAGCTGTTTGCAATAGCGTTTTCTATCTTAAACCGACGTTTCATCAGACTCTGATGATGAGGTCGGATTTGGAATTGCAGTTGAAGTGTTTCCATCATGAAGATCGTCAGATTAATACGAATTGGCCTGCGAGTGTTCAAGCTTCAGTCAATGTGACTCCTCTGAATATCGATAGAGGTATAGAAAAGGATTCGCATAAACCCCTTTATATATATATATAAAAAAAAAAAATGTTTCTCAACTTAGCAGAAACATGATTCAAATCATTGTCACCGCTTGGTGCTACTCTCACCACTTCGCACTGAAACTAATTCACATTCCGAAAGTTCGTAATGTCCTACAAGGTCTAGTTCGGAGGCGATTTTTGCCCGCTGATAACTCTATCATCAAAATTAAAAGAAACTTTGTTTCTAGGGCACAACCTGTTGCGTATATCAATGGCACAGAGGGCAATGGAGTTGAACAGAGTGGTATGAAAATTTCTCTGAAGTGTCCAATTACATTTAAAAGAATAATTTTAATTGCTAGAGGGTATGACTGCAATGACTGCTAACACATTCAATGTTTTGATTTGGAATCTTATTTACAAATGAACTGTGAAAAAGGGTCTTGGAGATGTCCAGTTTGCAAGTAAGTTTATGAAACTTTCAATTTTGATATTTATATGGAATCCAGCAAATGAAACAAAGGTTGCTGTACAGATATAAAATTCTTAGAATATGGCAGTCAACTTGATTGAAATAGTTCATGAGCTTGTGCCTTATAGTCTAATGCTATTGCTTCTTTGCTATACAGTTCTAGTTGTCGTAATATACAAAAGAATTATAAATATAAGTGTTATTTCCTACAGCAGTTTTAAATTTAAAGTTTGAGTATTCTTGTTTTCTAATATTAATGCGATTTACTTTCTTTTGCTGAGCAAAGTTGCGTACCTGGAAAGGTTAGACTAAATCGATCAATATATGTTGAACATTATTAACACTGTTGGTAATAATTCTGTAGAAGGAACTATAATAGATTTCTCATCGTCTTGGAGAGTTCCTTCCTGCGAATCAGGAGTAAAAGAAGAATTGAGTGACGGTTGTATGAAGAGGTGGAATAAAGTATTATCTCCTAGTAGTATGACGTTACCTACCGTCAGTAGCACCTGCGACGTCGGTCAGTACGAGTATGTGAATTCATAATGTTCTTCAAGATTTGAATAGTTAGTACAATTGGTATTTTTAATAAATTTAGCAGTTCAACATTTTATTAGCTAATTTATTAATTATGTATCGAATTTTAAGACTACGAATATTTTGGAGGAAGATTTTATTATACATTTGATTAGTACATGTAGTAAAATAGTTTTAATGTTATCTGAGTTCTATCTTTTTTTATGTTTTTTTATATATATATAATATATATATAGTATTTTTTTTCTTCATTCCTTTGTTATTGGTCTTTTTGAA
Organism: Trachelipus rathkii; assembly: GCA_015478945.1. Classification (NCBI taxonomy): domain Eukaryota; kingdom Metazoa; phylum Arthropoda; class Malacostraca; order Isopoda; family Trachelipodidae; genus Trachelipus; species Trachelipus rathkii. The sequence goes on along the minus strand of JABUQX010134455.1, from coordinate 35,159 downwards.
TTATAATTATGTGAGGTTAAGGTATAAAATATTTATTTGTTTTACGTGCCAAACATGGATCTTTAATTAATAACTCCATGGACAATGGAGAAGATGGATGTGTCATTGCACGTGATAGTCCAGAGAATGAAATTATACATTCCGTACCACAGTTCGATCTTATCGGATTACAATTCGATTGATGGTCAGTTAAATCATTTTTTTTTTACAGATAAACACCACCGCTCACGGTTTGGCAAGTACTCTACCACTGAGCTACCGGGCTCTTTTATATAATTAAATATAAAATACATAAATAAAATATATATATATATATATATATATATATATATATATATATATATATATATATATATATATATATATATATATATATATATATATATATATATATATATATATATATATATATATATATATATATAAATACACAAGTTGATCGAATCACCTGTCAAAAAGATGAACCTTATATCCTACAGAATTTTTTAATTAATTATTTAATTAATTTAATTAATTAATAAAAATATTTAAACTTAATGAATGTAATAATTAACATAATTTTTTATTTATTATTTATTTTTAGTTAATCAGAATATCAACTTGGATAACAAACACATTATATATATATATATATATATATATATATATATATATATATATATATATATATATATATATATATATCTTATATATATATATATATATAATAATATATGTATAATAATATATGTATATAATATATATAACCTTAATAATAATATATATATAGCATATATATACTACCTTGTATATATAAACGGTACCTTATTAACACATTAGCTTATAATTAAACTTAAATTGTGCATAAATATATATATATATATATATATATATAATATATATATATATATATATATATATATATATATATATATATATATATATATATATATATATATATATATATATATTTTTTTTATATATATATATATATATATATATATATATATATATATATATATATATATATATATAATAATATATATAATATATATATATATATATATATATATATATATATATATATATATATATATAACTCTGATATATATATATATATATATATATCACTTTTATAAATATACTGTACATTATTAACATATTAGCCTATATCAATTAATTATTTATAAATATACAAATATCACAATATTTCCTTTATTATTATTATTATTATTATTATTATTATTATTATTATTATTATTATTATTATTATTATTATTATTATTATTATTATTATTATTATTATTATTTAAGCAAATAGTAAGAAAATGAATAAATAGTTGAGCAAAGGTATGTCAAAAGCTATATTAGATATATGTGTGTGTGTGTAGGTGTGTGTGAGTTTGTGTGTGTGTTTGTAAAATATGTACAAATATTTTAATGTTAATAACATTTCCTGAGTAGTTTTGTTTTCTATAAGAAACAAAATATATATTGCAATAAATACATAGTTATTAATTCATAACTGAAATTAGCACATTCCACAAGTTTTCCTACAGTAACGACGCATCAAGTAGTCTCCCCACCAGCAGGTAGCAGTAAGCCTTAAAGGAAAGCAGAATACCCACAAATCTAGGCACCCTAATTCTCGTTCAATGTCGATAGCAGAACTGGCTTCCCGGATATCTTTGATATCCTTGGAGTCGCAATCGTAAAGAATATTAATCCCATCTACATTTAACTGAAATTGAAATAGATATATTAATAATATATTAATGTTAAGAATTGCTAATATTTTATATTATATAGAAAGCTATATCTTTCTATAATCTTTTGAAATAATTTTACAAAGTTTATAGGAGTTTTAGGATTGTTGTTAATTCAGTTCAATCATAAGTTGACTGCTAGACCTAAGTTAGTAGATAGAAGACTACTTTGGTAAGTATTAATAAGCTAATAATTTGTTTGGTTATTTACTAATAATAACATCAGGTACTAGCCCTCTAACTACAATATCTTAAATATTCTTGAATCAAACCCATTTATACTGTGTCAACCGCTTGAATGGGGCTCTGTCTGTGAGACGTTGTAATTGAAATAATAATAAAAAAATTGTCGATCAGAATAATATTTTTATAAGCTCATTTATGTTTGAAAAAGAAACTTTATTCCTGAAGAAGAAAAAATTTTTTTAATAGAAACAAAAATATTAGTAAGCCTATAGCAAAAGTCGAAACAAATTTTATCCGTTTCTTTGGTCATTTTAGGGCTTAGGTTAATCAAAGAGGGTAATCAGAACTCAAAAAACAAAACAAAAAAAACAATAACGTTCTTATGTGTTAACATTCGGGTATAAGTATTCTAGCAACCATAAATATTCTAGCAACCATAAACCTTCTAGCAACCAGTTGTAATTCAAGTACATTATTAAATTGTAAAAAGTCTAGAACTTAACCAACATCGGGAGATAAATGAAACCCATGAAAATTTATGGGAGAAAATCTTTAAAATTTTGGGGATAACGGGATCTCCTGAAATTTTAGGGGAAAACGGGTTTCCCAAACTTTGAGGAATCCGTAGTCAGCTGATACGAATTTTTATCAAAATTAATATTTTTTGATTCGTCATCTGAGTACCTTGCTTAGACGCCCCGACACGAACATTAATAAATAAAATCTTATCAAGGTTTCTTCTGTCATAAACGGTATTAAATTAATTCAAGAAAACAGACTAAAAAAAACTAACACAATTTTAATTATTTAATAGTTTCTATAATTACATTACTAATAAATAATTAGAACTCTCTATTTTACTTCTATGCTCAAATATTTTCAGGTATAATTATTACACCACAAAATTTCAACGAAGGACGAATATTTTTAAAACATCTTTGGCCAAAGAAAAAAAAATGTTCGCGCGTAAAAACTTTTAAAAGCTTTTGGCGGGAAAATGATGGCAATCGCGTGAGAGTCACATTTCCAAGAACAAAAAGGTTAAAGTCTACGTAAAGAATTTCTTGACCAATCTTGGATTTTTAATTAAGGAAAACGAGGACTCAAATAGCTGAAACGCAAAGATGTATCGTAACCGAACTTTCAAAGAGCCGTTGCAAAATTTTAATATATAATATATATATATATTATAAATAAGTATATATATATATATAATTACATGAAATTCGAAGCAATATTATATAGTATTATATAAAGTAAAAATCAATTAGCCAAAATAATACCAAAATTTTGAAAATTAAATTATTTTTAGACTTATTTAATATTCTTCTTTAATTTTCTTAATATTAAAATCTTTCAAAAATAATTTTTCGTGTTCGGTAAAGTTTAATTAAAATAAAATATAAAATTTAATAGCTGTAAGTTTTTATGATTGAACATTATTTTTCCAAGATTTTAAAAATTTTTTTTAATTGAGAAATGTGTAAAAACAAACACACACAAAAACACGGTCCGTACAATACAGTCACCACAAACTACTCTTTGTAATTTCCTCGTTATGTTTCTTTTTAAATTTTTAAACATTTTTGCTTATTTTGTCCCAACACACAAAATTAACACCTAACAAATCCTAAAATTTTGAGGTGGCGATCCTTCCGAAACTTATTTCTCTCCCTACCCTAATAATATATATATATATATAATATATATAAATATATATAATCTATACAGAAAATTATTATATATATATAATATATATATATATAACTTATTTTGTTCTACAGCATATATTTATAATAATCCAAATATTTTGTTGGTATAGCTGGATAATATATATTATATATATATTTTTTTTTTTTTTTTTTTTTTTAAGGTAAACCACCACTCACGGGCTGGGCCCTTTTCAAGACTTTTGTAGACTATAATACAGGAAAGCCCAACCAAGCCCAAGCCTAGCTCAAATCTCTTAGGTGAGCGCCAGAAGAAGATTAAAAAGAAGAAGATTAAATACAGAAGGAAAAACAGAAGATGGCAAGGAGTTCCACAGAACAGAATGGCTGGAAAGAAGGAGCACCCACAACGAACGAGTCTGGGATTTTCAATGCTCACGGAAGAAATGCAATGCGAGAGCATGACCCCTTATTGCCAGTCGACTCAATGGAGGTGGAATCGAGTGGCCAACTCCTTGAGCATCTACCTGTAGTACATAGAAAATAGATAGTGCGCCAACGTCACGTCGCAGGATTAGTAGGGCAGGAGAGTTAGAAGTAGGGGGACAGGTAATTAGCCTAGCTAGACTCAATCTTATCCAAATAGAAGCGGTGAAGCCGGAGCCCCCCACCCAGATGTGAGAACAGTACTCCAACAAGGGCGAATAAGGCCCTGATATAACTAAGTAGCCCTGAGCAAAAGAAAAAAATTCCCCGGCAACCTGACAGAAACTCCCAGTTTCATCTGAGGCCAACCTTACAACCGTTTTGTGATATGAGGTTCCAAGAAATTGTTTATTCAGACCAGAATGTTAGTTGTCAAACAGAGACGTAAACCGTTCGAAAAATAGGAGAGTTTAGAACGGGTTTTAGGAGCGAGATGAAAGTATTGAGTTTCAAAAGTTGAATATCAACAGGTTGTGCGCCCCACCGGGAAATTCCCATCCAGTCCTCCGCAAGATATCGAATCAGAAAGCTTTGGAAGACGAGAGCAACTCTAGATCTCTAAATGACGGAGCCTATTGAAAGAGTGGCTAAGAATGAAGCTGAGTCATCGTATAAGAGGAACAGATTAGAAGTACACTTGAGGATATCGTTGATTGAACGAAGAAAAAGTGGAGATGAACACAGAAACCTGAGGAACACCACAATTAAAAAATGAAAGAGGAAGAAGTCGCTCCATCAACGCAGTGCTGATATGGAGCGACCAGAGAGAAACTTGACAATATAATAATATATATATTATATTATAAGATTATATATATATAATATATATATAATATATAATATATAGTTATTATATAATTAGATATAATATACATATAATATATACTATATATTATATATTATATATATATATTTATATAAACCTCTATAATATATATATATAATATATAATATATATAATATAATATATATATATAATATAATATAAATATAATATATATAGTTATATAATATATATACTTATCTCGAGCGTTAAAACAAGAGGTCTAACAAAATCATCAAATTAGAGAAAAATCAGACTTCCAATTCACAAGAGTTGTGAAACGTTCATGAGACAGATCTAATATTAAGCCAAAACCCCGTTTTATTATATATATATATTAATATATATTATAAATATATATATATTATATATTATATATATATGGTATAGATATATATATATATACTATTATATTTAAAAGATACAACAACTATATTATAATATAATAAATTATATATAAATATATATAATATATATTATATTATATATATAATAATTATACTATATATAGATTAATATTATAATATATTTTATATATATAATATTATATATAATATATATAATAAATATACTAATATAAATATAATATTAAATATTACTTATATATATAGTAAAAAAACTTAAGTTACTTATATATACATCCTAGAGCAGTGATTCCCAACCTTTTCCAATTCACGGCACCCTATTTGAGCTCCTGGAATTTTTAGGCTATCTATCTATCTATAATAATTAAAATAATTATATTATATATATAATATTTATATATATAATTAATATAATATTAATAGCCTATTTTTTTCAAGATAATGATATAAAAAGAAAATAAGAAAATAATATTAAAATAATAATAATTGAATAATAAATATATATATAATCAATAATATCAATAAAATCAATAATCAATTAATAATAATAATATAAGAAAATAATAATAGATTTAAAATTAAATGCATATAAAACATGCCTATTAAAATTTGAAAGCTGGAGTTTCGGTTTAGAATCGATTAATAATATTAATGGAAAAAATTGTGCTTGATGCTTGGAGACAAAAATTGTGTTAGGTCTATGTTATACGCAACACGCTATTTTCCTCAAATTCAACAACTATTCTGTTTTGCTTTTATTGTGAACCAAGCAGAGAAATTCTTATTCACAAAAGTATGAATTTTCTGAAAATGCGAACAAAGAAATTGTGGCTTTTCTACTAGTTAGGATACTCCTTTTGTATGCTAAGCCAAAAAAGAAGCCCTGATAGTCAGTCTTCTCAAGTTAATTTTCAGTAAAGTATCAGCGCAGAGATCATTAATTCGTCTTTTTTCAGTAGCTGTGAAATCTCGTTCTTATCCATATCCCCCATGTGAAATAAGGAAACAATCAATTCAAGATTCTTAACGGAAAAAAGGGATAGAATGTGAAATAATGATACAAAGCAATTGAAAATGATCAAGAATATGTCTTTTTAGCTTTTCCTCGCCATTACGTTCCGAAAATTAAGGGATGGAAAATTCGAAAATCACTTTTCTCAATTGCAACTTCCAGAAGCATTTCTCTTGAAACCTTTCATTTTATTGGTTGAAGAAAATTATTTTTCTGTCGTCCCTGCAATGACGAGTATTTAAGCATTTAGTACTAAACATTCTTGACAGATTATGACAGCGTAAACACCAATCATGTTTATGTGCAACTATAAATTGCATCTATGTTTCTCTTCTCCAAAAATATTTCTTTCTTCTGTGATGGAGACGCGGTTTAGTACTCTTATCACAATAACCATTCATACTTCGTGTATGTAATTAATAATAATACTATAAATGATCCATTTCACAACATATTTTTTCAAAGAGTCTACACTTCAAAGGTTCGCGAATTTAATGATATCACTCTTTACAAACTGATTATAACTCACCGAAACAGCTCACCACAATATCCCTACTAGTCTCTCTGTGCAGAAAGCAGAGTTATTTTCAAAAAAATCAATTTTCCTCTAAACTCACCAGTAAATCCTTATACTTTCTGTCTATTATGGGTCACCATCAGTACATATTCCCAACAGTCGTTCCTGAAAAACCTGTATGAAGATAGGAAGAGACTGAAGCGAAAATATCGCGACCGCTTCGTACTATTGTTCCAACTATTGCAAAACAAGACTGCTCCACGAAACTTTACCAATTAAACTACAGATCCAAGAAGTATTTTGCCAGAATATCAGTTACTTTCATCATTTGAGTAAACAATTTGGTAGTTTATATCTGATGACCGTTCATTTATAATACATTTAAATATTCTACGGCTAATAGTATAGTTTGAGAGAGGAACCTTGGAAATTTATCTCCGCATCTGGCCCAAGTATGGTTCAACCAGGGCTGCGATTGGAGTCGAGTCGTAGAGTCGGCTGGAGGCGTCAATTTTCATGAGTCGGAGTCGTATCGAGTCGAAATTCGTGCAAGTGGAGTCGAGCCGGATCGCGAGTCAGAAAATTAGGTAAGGATCGAGTCGGCATCGGAGTCGAAAATTTATAAACTATTATATTATTACTATTTTGATTATTATTATTATATTATGTATTATTATTAATTATTATATTATTATTATGTATTATATGATAATTATATAGAATATATAATGATTATAATTATTATATTTTATATATTATTATATGATGATTATTATATAATATTATATTATTATATTATTATATTATTATATATATTATTATATATGTATATTATTATTATTATATGTTATTATTATTATTATTATGTTATTATTATTATTATAATTAAACTAATATTAATTATTTAATTTTAAAATGGCGCTTTTATAATAAAAGTTTGAAAAATAATTTTGCAATATGTGGTCTATACATTTTTCGAAACTGAAATACTTATTGCTTGCATGTGTCAGGCCGCATCTTGGCTTACTTATCAGATGTATCGATGGTATTTTTTATATCGCGATCGGATAGTAAAAATCACTATCCGCGCATTGAGTGATTGAGGATTTTAGAGTTCTTACCACACATTACTTATATATATATATAATATATATATATATTATATATATTATATATATTATATATAATATACTATATAAAAAACTAATAACTATCTATGTAGTACATAATAATATATATAATATATTATAAATATATATATCTATATATAATATATACACTATATATATATATATTATAATAATATTATATATATATTATATCATATAGCATAATATTCATATTATATATAATATATATATATAGATATATAATATATATTATATATATATCTTATATATATATATATTATCATATATATATATATATATATACATGGATAACATGCTCGTATCCGGGCGGAGGTGGAATTGGAGTATAGTAAAAAGAACGTTGTTGGAGTCGAGTCCTGATCGGGAAAAATGAAAATTTTTGCAAGTGCTATCGAAACTGGCTATCAAAACTGTCTTTCCTTTTGCTTGTTTTACTCTGACCAGCTTTAGAATTTTTATGCGCCTAGAAAGCAAGATTCTCTGGAGCCTCTGGTCGTGAACGACGTTTTGAAGCCCTAATGAAAGAATGATGCTAGTTCTACTGAAAGGTGCGAAAAACCCCACTGAGAGTTATTAACCGAGGACTGCAATCGAACAATGCGAAAGAAATATGTTTAAAATTTTCTAGTGGTTAAGAGTTGGCGGGCAAAAGATGTGGACAACTACAGCGAAAAAAGCCCTTCCTGAGTTTGTTTATATATATATATACTATAATTAATTAATATATATAATATATAAAATAATATATATATATATATATATATATATTATCTATAATAATATATATATTTATAATATATATAAATATATATAAAAATAGATTATTTTTTATTATATATAATATAGAATATATATATATATACCATATCATATGTATATATAACGTGTTGCCAGATTTGCCGAGATATGACCCAACTCTTTTGCACGCCAACAATCTCTTTCCCCAGCCTCAACCATTTGAAAAAAGTTTATATGTAGAATAATACTGAAATAATAATTCTCAAATTATGTTAAAAAATCTAAAGCTTCTGACCCTCTTAAAGGGAAGTTTGCTCTCTTTCTTCGTAAATCGTTCTTTCATCGCTTAAGAAATGGTCATCAGCTTCGCTTCTTGAAGGCATGCTAAAGTATTCCCTTGCCGAGAGTTCTTGCAAAGTGAAAAACTTTAGCAATATTCAGCCATCAAACCAATGGATCTTTATTCCGATCCAAGAGTTTCCTTTGATAAATCTTCGACAATACAGAGTTCTTACACTCTGAACAGACTCTTCATCGCTGCTAGAACCAAAAAACGTGTCAGATTCTGCAATTCGCTAAAATAGAATCGGTCTGTTTCTTGCCTAATCTTTTCCTTTTATGGCTGCATGAATTCTTGGCTTTAACATCATTTCATCACATAGGCATACTAAATAAATTCCTACCCTTGTGACACTGGTCATGAACTTACAATTTGCATCCTAGGCAAGGAAAGTTTCCCCAGTCATGTGTCTAACAATTGAGCAGATTTGAAATCTATTATCTATCTCCAGCATTAGTGTTTCTGTCATCCTTTGAAAGTCCCTTATTTAATAGCAACATTTAGCACAGCTATTCATCTCGTGCAACTACAGGAATCCGTCTGGTCAAACAAAATTATTCTGAGTAATATCTTTAGGCTTAACCTCTTCAACGTTTAAGAGATAATACAATACCTAAAATCGTATTATCATCACCTCAAGCCTTTCACCTTTGTTTTTGTTCAAAAGGGCAAACATGTACCAACTACTATTCCAACGAGTGCCTGAAATCTTCGTTACAAAAGTGAAGAGACATGAGTCTCATAATTCAGGTAAAGAAACTTATCGCCTATCCGCCCAAAAAAAATGCATGCGGATGTGCGAATGGCAAAGCGATGCGGGTACGTTAGAGAAAAATTATGCGATGTGGATATCTGCTACACCTCTAGTCTTTACGTTAACTAACACGTATAGCATTTGAAGCATATTTGGGTGGCTGTGGGTCGAGTTGGGTCTCAAAAACTTCCCAGAAAAAAAGTTGAAAACAAAACCCATATACTCTGGGATACTTAATCTGTCAAGAGTCGAAATTTTGAACTTTGATGCTGGAAGTCGGATCGGAGTCGAAATTTTGTTATTAAGTGGAACGGAGTCGGGAGTCGGAATCGACAAAATCCTTTGTTAATGGATTCGATCGGATAAGTCAAAATTTGTTTAATGAGTCGCAGTCGAGTCGAGTCGAAAATCCCAAATTTGAATTTAGGAGCGAAGCGCGATCGGCGAAATAAATTTATTTCGACTCCGCACCCTGTTCAAAACGATAATTTTGCACGCCGGGCTAATGATATCCTCTCGGGTTGATGAGTTCCAATGTTGGCGAAGTAGTTGCAACTTTAAATGAAGCTCTGCGAGAACAGTGTCACTTGTGGTCAAATCTCTTCAACATCTTACCAATTTTCTCGTGATTTTCTAATTAGCTTAGAAAAATAAAGCCGGTGTTTCTGAAATAACAACTGGTGCTTCTAGCATAGAGTTCTTAATTTCTGGACTAATGCTTCATTGCCCTTCAACATTCACTACACACTAAGCACAGACGTGGATTATCTGCATCGGTGTTCATGAAAATGCCGAAAGAGACAAATACACTCCTAAAGTACTCTCCCTTTCCTTAATAGAAATTTTTTTGAGGTAAGACCCGAATATTAATGTTCAAATTACTCTCACTTAAGTAGGTGGTATAAGTTCTTGCTAAGAATATTACGTTTTCTTATTACAAACTTAACCATTTCATAATTGATCACTTATGTAACACTTCACAACCTAAACATAAATAATCTATTACTTATGACTCATACTCATGATTCTACCCAAAGCAACAAAGTCTTCTGTGCGCAATAATATATATAATAATATACTATATATAGTAATATATAATATATTAATAAATATATATACAATATTATATCTTATTATTATATATATTATTATATATATATATATACTGTATATATATATATATATACTATATTATTAATATCATATATATATACAAATGTACTATATATATAACTTATATATTTAATATAATATATATATATACATATTAATATATATATATAATATATATATATTAATATAATAATATAATATATATTATATAAAATTATTATATAATTGATATATATATATATATATATAAATTATATATATTAATATATTAATTATAATACATATTTATAATATATAAATATATATATATACCATAAATATATATATCATATATACTATATATATATATATATATTATATAAAAATATAATATATTTATAAATATAATATATATATATATAATAAATATATTATAAATAATATATATAATATATAATTAACTTCAGCGGGAAGAGAGGCGATTTAAAGCCTCTTTCTTAAAGAATTTTGCCTAGTTAAATTGAAAACTAATTTTCATAAAATGTTAGAAGATGTTACAATTAGGTAATCATCGCGCACCCCGGACAGAAAATCTCCCGGCACACCTAATTCCGCTACACCGGTGGAATCTCTTTCAGAGCTAATTTCTTCCTACTATACAGATATACATTATGTTTCTCTACCGCTCTCCTAATCTGAACATATTCCATCTTTCTTGAAACTTACAACCTCTCACGAAATATTAAATCTATGAGGTCCCCTACATGGAGATTTAAACAACCCCACAGTGATGTTGGCTCCCTCACATACGATAAGAGTGAGAAAGGAGGATATAATCTTCAGTATCTTAACGAGTGAACAGTGATAGAGACCAATATAACAATTATGCAGATCGTCCTAACAAGTTAATTGACGAGCTGGAAAATTTTAATTAGTTGCTTTCCTGTATATATATTGTAAGTTAGAGTTAGTAGATGTTAACTTAGTTAATAGGTAGTGTTATATTTTTTAAAAAATGTAAAAGATATTATATAATTGAAACTTAAAGCACGAAAAGTATTCGAATCGTTCATTTGTAAAAAAAACTGATGTGATAATTTTGAAGTATCTTAGTCAATATATATACATAATATATAATATATTTAATATATATAAATATATAATAAATATAATATAATTATATATATATATATATATATAAAATAATATATATTATATTATATATACCATAAACTGCCACATTCCAGTAGTAGTAGCCATGTATTATCTATTTGCATCTATAGGAAGGTAGAATTAGTTCTTAAAAATAGAATAGCACTGCCATGTCTTCTCCATTTTTCCTCTTAGGTCTGATTTTATAATTGAAGAGCAGAAAAGCCCGTTCAACGCTAACTGCGTCTGGAGCCGAAAGCAGAATAGCAATGCAGCTTCTATTACAATGTCTGCGATACTTTCGATGCATTTTAATTAACCTGGAATATATCAATTTTTCAACTTCTTTCATGCAAGAAAGAATTTTGTTAAATATGGAAATTACACAGATATGATGAAGACTTAAACCTTCGAACCTGTCTCGACTTCACAAAGCTCTCAATGTCTAGAATTTTTCATACTCATCTTCTGCAGCTTTCTTGAACGAACTGATGACAGGTATTAATTGGAGCACCTGTAGTTCATCACTTAAAAATGTCCAGATGTATTCTTTTCTTCTAACTTCTTGCAACCTATTAATACAAATGGCCGTTGCAAAGCAGATCAAGCCTTTGCTTGGTTGTCTTCAGTAAAGCTTTACCCTATGATAGGATCTATTATAAACACAAATGTTTAGAAATATCAATGTTCATGAGGAGAAATCTTTGTCTCATGGGTCTTTCATTCTTAAAAATCTTAGATATAGATAGTTAGTTTCAAAGAAGACTATTAAAAATTAAATTCCAAATTGAAAACATGATGTGCAGGTAAACAAACTTCAAGTTGCAATGAAATTTGTGCTGTTGAAATTGCAAGTTATTGACTATGATATGAATGGATTAAAGTCATAGAGATAAATAATTCACAACTTCGTAGTTCAAAATTTCTGACTCCAACTCTACTATCTGACTCTGACTCCACTCGACTCCGACTCCACCTCTTCAAAATAAGCGAATCCAACTCAGACTCCACAACCTGTTTGTAAGGTCTTGTTTAGAACCATGCTAGATTCAGATATAATAAGTTTGTTAATATAACAGATCACGCAATTTTCAATTATTACTTATATACTTAACAAAAATAATTCATAACCTGAAATAAAGTTTCTTATATCAAATCCTAACATAGATAGATTAACCTTAATTACCTTAATTATATCACCGTCTAGCTTAATTTTAAAGTTATGTAATTAATATTAATAATTAGGTAGTTTTTTCTTTTTGGAAAATAAGTTTATAAACTAAATCTAAAGTCCATGCGATTATTTGACAAATATATATTTGCATTAACTATAAGTAGTCTGTGAATAGATGTTAAGGATATAAAAATATATGTTTTAAGAAATTTTTCTTGTTTTGTGTTCTTTTTGCTCACAAAAACTGAATAAGTGCCTTGCATTCCCCATTTATCGTTGTTATAAGCAACTTCCTCATCTGTGGCATCTGCTTAAAATGAAGCATCTTGCATATACAAAAAATATTAACCATAATTTCATCCTTCAAACACATTTAAATGACCTTTAAGCAAACTTACGAGAGTAAAAAATGTCATTCATGTTAATATGCGCAGATGTTTTGCCCTAAGTTGCTCCTAATGGCATTGCCTTTTCTTATTAATCTAATTAATAGTTTATTAGCACATACAAAAATATTTTTTGAAATTATGTAATTATATTTTGTAATTACAATTTATAAATTATATTATACTATATATATTATATATAATAAATATATATATATATAATATAATATATCACATATATATAATATAATAATATAAATTATATATATAGTAATATATATATATAATATACTATATATAATATATAAACTGAGTATATAGTGCTGAGTGTATTGGAAATCGCATTACCGATGGAAGACATAAAAAAGCTGGAATAGTCATTAAAGGATGCCTGAAAGACAAAATAGAGGGGCAGAACTAGAAGAATGTGTCCATAAACAGGAGATGGCATGGTTTGTTACGGAGGTAATGGTTGTGAACTTTGCCCGGGGATGAAACCTCACATTTACGAGATACCAACATAAGTCGTCTTTCGGTCTCGTGAAGCTCTAAGGTGTATTTTTCTGACTGCGACGATTTCTCACTTGAGATATAAAGAAAGCGTATATTTTTAATACTATTTTCCGTGTATGCTACGCACCCTACCCCCAGTATTACTATTTATAATATACAAGTATATATATATAGCCGTATATATATTTTTATATATTATAATATACAAATAGATAATATATATAATATATTATATTAATAGTAATTATATATATATATTATATATCCAAAAGCCGTCGGTAAAATTACACCTTCAAATACAAGATGATTCTTAAAATTTCATTGAATAGTTCGGCAAACTATCGCATTAATTATTACAAATAATCAATCTCTTCTCTGTTTACAAATTTTTATGATTTAAATACAATAGTATTAATACGATGCCTGTTTTAACATCTTCTTTGTCAGTTGCAATTTTCGTGAAGAGATGAGTAGAGAGAATGAGAGGACAAAAGAGAGAGAGAGAGCTGACGAAGAGAGAGAAGAAGAGAGAGAGAGAGAGAGAGACGAGAGAGAGAGAGGGGAGAGAGAGAGAAGAAAAACAATGTTAAATCTTTCTCATATCATTAGTTATACGATACAATAAGGAATTTTAAAGAAAGAATCATTTTCCCGCTGAATCTATTTTTTCAACAATAAATAATTAAAATTAGCTTCCTCCTATTGAAAAAGCACATTTTATTATTCCCTTTAATTTTTGAATTATAAAAAACATTAAAAAAATGTAAAAAATATTTAAATCTAAAAGTTTCAAATTTAATTTAGAAAAATAAAAACATCGTATGTTAAATCAACTCTCGAACGAAGCTTTTGATCCATTTACCCTCTCAGCGACCACAGTCCTACCGTAGTGAACGGTTACCTAGTTTGGAACCTTCCACTTTTGCTTCCAAGAAATCAACATCGTTATGAAATAGATCGGCCGATATATTTTTAATATATTGCCTATAATACTAAATAAATTTCGAATAAATATTCAACATTTAGTTAATATTTCGAGAATCAAAAAAGTAATATTTGAGCAAAGTTTTAAAAAATTGCATATCTGAAAACCATCCTCTGATGCAAAGTGACAATTATGTACTAAATTTTGAAAGTTTAAGGCTACATATATTATTTCCATCTTGAATTAATATCTATTGAAATAACTTCTAAGAAATACAACCAGTCTCATCCTACCAACAAGTTATATTATTTAATCAAAAACTAGCTTATTTGAACCCTACATAAAATAACGAACTATTATTATTGTTTAATTGATATTATATTATTTTATCTTATTATTATATTATTATTATATTATATTATTTATTATTTCTTTTATTTCCAGTAACTAGGGTTATTAACCGGCGCACCTTTTATTGTGTGTGTGGATTAAAATTATAATTATAAAGAAGTTGTAATATTATATATATATATATAAATTAATATATATATATATCATTATATATAACTTACATACCCATATCTATATACAAAGTACCAAACACAGATATAATTATATATACAGATATATTATACATATATATATATTAGATATTATTATATATATATATATATATATATATATTATAATTATATACTATAAATAACTATATTATATATTATATATATATATTTATAATATATATATTATAATACTATATTAATATTAATCTATTATATATATTTATGCTATTATTACTCTAAATATTATATACATATATATATATCTAATATATAATATAATTATATATATATAATATCCTCCAAATGCTCCACATACTTGGGTAAGATCCATATGGAATTTTGGACCCCATTTAGTCCTACCTAAAAAACTGACATTTGAAATTCTTAATTTCAGACAATTTTGATGGGGAAAAGCAAAACCGCAGCTTTATACCTCTGAAGACGTCCCCTTCCGGAATTTCCTGTACCTTGTGCCAACTTCTGCATTTTCATTTTTCCAAATCGAACTCGTCCAACGTTTATCTCTTCAACTTCTACAATTTTTTTCGAAATTGCTTCAAACTTGAAATATGCATACATGGGTCCATTACGCACAAAATGCATAAAGTAGTTTCTTTTGATTTTGTAAAATTCGTGCCGCATGTCGAATTCAAAACCCTTTTTCGCGGACCTGAAATGTTCCTGCCGAACCGGAACTTATCGACTCCCGCTTCACACATTCTACTGAAAACTTGTCTGAATAACAAAGAGTCTCCTAGATGTTCTGCATCTTGTCAATCCATATTAACGCTCTTAGTTCTGTAACCCCAAAAATTTGGACAAGCGGAATCAGTAAATTATTAAGTAAAAAAAGAAATTTACTACCATAACAGTTCTACGCCTCAAAGCTTAAAATCAGAAAAGATATTTCGAGGAAAAAAAGGTTAGATTTTTGCTACAAATGCACGCGACATTGCGATCCGAGCTGTAAAAAAAACTCGGTCTCTCCTCTCTCTCTCTCTCTCTCTTCTCTCTCTTCTCTCCTCTCCTCTCTCCCTCTCTCTCTCTCTCTCTGACTATCTCTCCTCTCTACGCCTGACTAACTTACCCTTTTCATTTTGTAATTTTGCATTACGAGGACGTGTATGAAAAATCATCAGTTGAGTTCTTTATGTCAATACTTGCTAAAAATCGCCAAATATGCCACCAAATGCTAAGAATTCCTAATTTAGTAAGCGTTCATTTCCCTTGCTTGCCGTTAGCTCGCTCCTACGAAAAAATGCTAAACAAACATGATGCGGCTGTAGGCAGTTTGAATTCAGATGGTTAGACATAAAAATTAACTTTAAATCCAATTTCTTCTAAGTCGATAAACTCCATCACAGCTAAAAAATTCCAAATAAACCATTTTGTATTTTCTTTTATGTCTGTTTTTCCAAAAAATTACTGCTCATCCCATACAGCTGATTCCCATTTTGTAAACAAAATAACTTTTATGAGAAATCGCAACGTTATACACAAACATGTCGGCTACAAAACTGGGTAAGCATTTCTTTTCGAGCATAAGCACAAATGACAACAACAAAACAAAAACGGTCTTACACTCTTCATGTTTTTAAAAAAATATCAAAAATATTTTAACTTGGAAAGATATACTTATGTGAATTGTGATAAACCTTTGTGTTAACTTTAAGAACTGTTACTATTAGTCTATTATACTCATAATTAGCGTAAGCAAACTCAATTTATTAATTGTGATCAAAAATATCAAATCTCCATATTGTACGTCGCCTATCAGCAAATCCACATGTAGACCCATTTGTTTATAACAAAGTTGTTATTGGTTATCCCGTAAACTACCTTCACTAAAATCGCTTTACTTAGCAAAAAATTCCTTCCGTTTTCATGAATTTATTCGCCATAATGCCTGATCAATTTTTCTATATATTTTATACATAATCATAATGAGTAGCTGAAAATCATAAATGATTTTTCTAAGAAAGATATTTGAAAAGTGGAAAGTTCTGGTAATTACCGTCCGAACCAAGTTACTTCCGGCCCGGAACCAGAAATTTTAAAAATCATGTTCGTGTACATCCCTAATATTATAGTAACTAATATATATATATTATAATATATATACAATTATATATATATAATATATAATATAAGAATTATATATATAATAAATATATAATATATATAATATAATATATTATTATATATGTTTTGAATTTTGTAATTTTTTTATATACTATATAAATAAATTGTTATTTTTTTAAATTATAATTTGTGGATTTTTTTTTAGGTGAAATTGCTTTTTAAATTTATTATTTTTATTTAATTTAAAATTAGATAATCCTAATATTACTAATTAATAAAAAACTTCAGTAAATGGTATTTATCCACCAGCAAGTTACTTAAATTATATTATAATGAAATAATAATATTAGATATATATATATAATATATATATATATATAATATATATTATAACATATATATATATATAGTGATATATATATTATATATATCCTATATATTATTATATATAAATTATATATTTCTAGGCATGAATTTATTATTTCTTTATTAAAAGTGATTTGAACACTAATTGATTGATAACTATCTATATAGATGAAACTAAACTTATATTATTAGTAGACAGAATAAGGAACTAATTATAGGCTGCGCCTTTTGAACTCAGCAATTATGATCGAAACCGAGGCTTTAAAAGCTATGTTTGAAACTTCTTATTTGGGAAGTGAGATGAGCCTAGTGATAAATGCTCTCGGCTGACTGTCCACCAAGTCCAACTTCTGCTCACTCACACCGGAGTCCAGCTTCGTATCCCGCCTGGTTACGGAAGAGAAAATCTTCGGACTCCATTCATTTAAAAAAAAAAAAAAAAAAAAAAAACAAAAATAACAGAATTTCCTAATGAAATTGAAAAAAATAAAAAGAAATCATTACTCTATATAATCCAAAAAATCATGATTTTTTAATAGAAAAATCATCGATTTTTTCAGTGCCAACCCTGTTTTTTATACTAGTACAAAAATTTTAATATATATATATAATATTACTCATATAATTAATATATATATAATATATAAAGTAATATAACATATATAATATATTATATATAAAATATAACAATAATACATATATATTAATACTTAATATATATATATAATATATATAATACACATAAATATAATTAATATATTATATATATAATACAATAAATATACTATATATAACATATATAATATATTATAATATATTTGAATGAAGACAAAACGCTTCACTTCAAGACGAATAAAAAAAACTATATTTAATTAACATACTTTATATCAAAATCTCACGTCATAAAATTAAAACCAAATCCATTAAAAATTTGAAAGAGCTCTAAAATATACATAATAATATAAATATAATAATAAAATAATAATAATAATAATAATAATAACTAATAATAAGATAAAATAATAATAATAAAAAATATTCTGCTTCTTGAACTTTTTTCTCCTCATCTCTTCTCTTTTAAGTTTCTAATAATGTCATTCGGTTCTTCAACAGGATAGAGCAATTTGAGGTTTAATTATGCCAGTTTTCTTCGGTGTTTTTCCACTAATTGATTTTGTTCATGTATGCATACAACGGAATATTTATCTTAGTTGAAACTAACTATGTAAAATAATACTAAAAAAATAAAAATTATCTTTCTGTTACCTAAACACCTTGAATAAAATATTTGAAAGTATAATGATGTTAATAAAAAACTTTGTATGCTATAAGGAGTGAATATATATATATTATATATATAGTATATATATATATATAAATATATATATAATATATATAATATATATATATAACCTCTAGCGTGCGGAACTAGGCTTCGTGATGACGTCCGGTTATAAGATCCGATACCAGAAACACTCGGACGCTAAGCATCCTATGGTGCCAACGTACTCCAGTGCGCAGGTCCCGTGCGGAGAACACATATTGTCTTTAGTCCCTTGACCTATATCCACTATATACAAAATATACATAATATATCATATATATACATTAATATATAATATATATAATATATAGCTATATAATATATAAATAATATATAAAAATAAATATAACTTAGATATAATATATATATATATATAATATATATTTTAATATTATATATTATATAATATCTATATGATATATATTATATATATTATAATATATAATATATAATAATATAACTACTTATAAATTATTATATATATATTATATTATATAGTATCTATATATATTATATTTATATAATATATATATAATATATATACTACTATATATATATATATAATATATATAATATATCAATATATATATATATATATACTATATGATACTATATATATATATATATAATATATATTAATATACTATAATATATATAAATATATAGAAGAAAATTAATATTTGTTTGTTGGGCTGTGTAATTGGCAAATTTTTTAAAAGTATTCAAAAGTCCGTTGCCATTAACTTCATTAGTCTTTATTCATAATAATATTATATTACGTTCATATAATATATATACATATTAGTATATAGTAATAATACAGAAATATATATATATATATATAGTATATATATATATATATAAAATATATATATATATATATATATGATATATAAATATATATACTTATATATATATATATATATATATATATATATATATATTATAATATATATATATATAGTATATATATATATTATATATATATATATATATATATATACTAATATGATTATATCATATATAATATAAGGAGCAGTCTGATCCGCATCCACTTCCATTATTATTAGTTGCATTTCCATTTCCTATTTGTTTTATAAGAATAATTCTTTGAAGTGTGCTGCATGTTGGGAGTATGAAGTGAGTTATTTTTTAATTTAAATTCTATTTGCTTTTTATCGAAATCGTAATTGGGAAAAAAAGAAAAAAAGGGGCGCTCAAAAAAATTGGAAAGAACATTTTATTCTAATAATAGAGCTTCACAGTCACATTGAAATAAAGTCTATAATATTATTATAATTATATAATAAAATATATATAGTATATATATATATATATTATATATTATATATCAGATATATATATATATATATATATAGTAATAATCTTAGATTTTATATTATATATATATATATTTATATATGTTTATATATTTATCATATATATATATATATATATAATTATATATATATATATGTATATAATATTTACTATAGTATATATATAGTACCGATATATACTATATATAATTATATACTATATATATAAATATATATAATATATATACTATATATATATTATAAATATATAATATACTTATATATATTATGTTATAATTGGTTTTAGAGCGAAAACTATCATCAATCCATATCTCAAAAACTACATAGCTACAGCGAAAAGGAATACATTGCTGAAGCTGTCCAATTTTAGGGCGAAAATTATTTAAAAAAAAAAAAAAAAAATAATCTCAAATACTACAATACTAAGCGAAAAAGCAATACATCTTTGGAATGCTTTGGAATGTAATATGATAAGAGCCTATTTAACCTTTTATGACTCGTTTAAAATAAAAGACTTCTATAAATTTTGCTTTTTTTTTCTTTTACTAAAATTACCCCCAAGTTAACCGATGGCAGGAGTCGGGTTCTCTCGCCTTCCGGGACACTGGGTATAGCTAATATCCCCCCTCCGGGGATGTCTTCCGAACCCGACTTTTTGTATTTGGTCATGCGTGGCGCTGAGGGCCTCCGCCCTCCCTACTGGCTATGCGAAAACGTCCCCTCCCTGTGTTCCCGTCGGCTCGAGCCCCCTACATTGCCGGTTAATACCTTTACAAACTTAATTATAAATATCATATAAATATATTATGTCCCCTCTTCCTAAAAAAAAATAGCCAATATATTTATTTATTTGTTTTTTTTTTTTTTACATCTTTTCCAACTAAATTTACAAGGATTCCAAACAAATTTATCCATTTCGCTTAGCTACTTGTAGTCTTTGAGATATGATTTTTTTTTTTTTTTTTTTTTTTTCTTTTTTTTTTTTAGTTCCGCAATAAAAATTTTGCCAGGATCTCCAACAATGTATTTCCTTTCACTGTTAACTATTGTCGTTTTTGAATATGGGTACATGATATTGTCGCTCTCTAAAACCAATATCTACCTAACAAAAAAACAAAAAATTTATCTACAATTTGTCAAACTCGTAATAAAAGCTTTATAAAGTGCAGCTTCCCACACCTTTAAGATATAATCTTTCTTTTTTACGATATTAATTTAAATCTACTTAATCTAAACTTCATAAGAACTTAAACATTCACCTCACTACAACTCTATGTATTATATTTAATTTCACTTTCCATTAAACTAAAACTATTAAACCTATTTCACTTCCAATATTTTCAATAACTAGCTATCTAACTTATTAGAAACAAAAAGTTCAATCTTTTAACACTATGAGGCGTTGCTGTTCTTTGTGTTCGATTTAGTAGGTTTAAAACAATCGCTTTTAGCTTAACTATGCGATGCTGATAATCAACAAGAACCTAATATCATATACTATATATATTATATAAATATACTATACTATATAAATACTATATATATCTATATATATATATATATATATATATATATATTAATAGCTATATATATTAAATATAAAGTTATATATATATACCTATACTAAATTAAATATATATATATATATTATATAATTTACTATATATACCTATATATAAATATAATATATATAGATATATAATTATATATATATATAGATATTATATTGATAATATATATACTATCTACTATATATATCGAATAGAATGTGTATACAAGTGAGTATTATATACGACACTTCTTCAGAACAAAATCAACACGAAATTCGTACTCTTCAAAATCGATCAAACCTTCTTTATAAAAGGGAATATTCTTCACGACTAATACCTCAGTTGGCTATCCAAACGAAAGTAATTACATGTTCAATCTTAAGCATACTTCGGCCCACCTTCGGCACTCGCCTCCCTTTCCGAAAGAGAATCAGTTCTGAACGCATATCACAAGCAACCCAGTTGGAAAGGTGACGCGATTGAAAATAAAAGTGATTTTGTCCAAATAAACAATAGCAACGTATATAATATTATATATATTATATATATCAAATATTATTAAATATATATAGATATTACTAGTAATATATATATATATATAATATACCCCTTCTACTGCTGGAAGAAAGATCTTCTTTATCAGAATAAAGAAAGATGGGTTTGCTGAGGATATTCTTTTAAATAATCGTAATCAAAATAGATTCTTATGTATATATATAATATACGATACCATTTAATAGAATACTATATATGGTGTACAAATTAGTAATATATATACACGCATGCTTCCTTATATATATATATATATAATATATTACGTATACGATATATTATAATATATATAATATATATATATATATATATATAATATATATATAATATAAATATATATTATACTTTATATATATAATATAATATATTATATATATATATTATATATATTATATATACTTATATATATTTAATATAATAGTATATATATATATAAGCCGTAATACTTGTTTTCACACAGTTATTTTATCACTTTATGTGCAGAAATACTTTTGGATTGAACAAACTCGAGAGCTGAGCCGCTCTCATTTATATCAACCTTGAGGACAAAAAGGCTGATGATGTAAAAAGCTTTATGTTTTTGTAATTTTAATTAATAAATAAATATATGTATTCATGCTAAAAATATTACATTATCGAGAAATTACTAATAGAAAATATTTAACATTTATCACCATGAAGTGTATCTAAATGTGCACGTAAACAAAGGACCTTAATAGTTGGGAATCCAAACACCACTGCAACAAAAATGATAAGTATAATTAATACCTAAATGATACCTATTTACCTATTAATTAATATCTTAATTAATCAAAGCGTTTTATTACAGGTAAATTTTAGGTAATATTATCCTAATTTCCTGTCATTAAATTTATAGGTTATTTGTTACTGTATACTATTTGATCTCTGCGGACAACCATAATAAATTGATTTAGCAAGAGTATTAATCCCCCTCATTTATATTCCAATATTAATCCAGAAGGAGAAAATTTGACAACTACGGCGCCCATTGCAAGGATACGAACGAGCTTCTACGATCTTGAAATTGCAGAAATTACAGATCGAATCAGTAAACCTCACCGGCGTCCCCGAAAAATGACCCTCCACAGGAGGAGGCGTAGATCACTTAAGAAAACTTCTAATGAAGCACCTAATTCTTAACTCAAAGACCTCATAGAACTCATTCGATTAAAAAGAACTACCCTATTAGAATACTAAATATATCAAATATATTATATATACTATATATAATATTATATAATATATATATAATATAATAATATCTATAGATATAATGGGGACAATCACTCATATTATTAATAGATATTATATATATATATAGATATTATATTATATATAATTGAGTTTCTTTTGGATGCCGAAGGTAAAAAAAGGAATGTGCGAATGTCAGCAAATAATTTTAACTGAAAAACTGCTGCCTTCTGGCGACCTTTTTACATATGGCCAGTAATAAAATAAAGAAAAAAAAATAATTTTATTATTATATATATATTATTAATTATTATACATCGTTCATTATTATTCTCGTAATTACCCTACATTTAAGCTTACATGCTTATTTAAGGGCTAATTACAAATAATAATATGCATGCTAAGTAATTAAAGCGAGAAAAAAGTTTGATTGCGTGTGTGTAGATATATTCACTTCATATTAAAAAATAGCGTCTCTAGTGGATAATGATAATCCAAAAATTTTGATAAAAATTACATTTCAAATCTTTCTACTCTAAATTCTTAAACTATTAAAAACCGGTCTTTATTCCTTCTATAACCAGTTACATAAAATAATAATCTTATATATATATATTTATAATATAACTGAATATACTAAATATAGTATATAATATATATAATAAATATAGATATAATATAATATAACATATATACATATAATATATATATATATATATATATATGATGTTTGTGTGCAGAGAAGCACATATAACCATAAAACTATTCAAGAAAGGAGAGCGTAAGTTACAGAAGAAGTGAAGGAAAGGAGACAAGAATTTGCACCTTAAATTGCCCCACACAAACCATTTGAAACAAGCACAAACGCACCGCGCGCTGCTTACGCATCACCACTAGCACACATTCACAGCGTCATTGATGTCCAGAACACCGCACCGCTCATCTTCCTTACTTCTTCTCTTCTCCGCTAGACTCACATAGCAAAATGGCGTCTTTTAGAGCCTCACAAAAAAATGTCTGTAATAAACTTTTTGTTAATAATCTATTGGAATTTTAATTTAAGAAGAATTTTATGCACTCTTTTATTGTACAATGAAAATTGTTAAATGAAAACCATTGTAATTTTGTAAAATTGACAATAGACGTATATATTATAGAAATATTAGATATACTAATATATAATTATATATATGTATATATTATAGTATAATATAGATATTATTAATATGAATAAAATAAATATATTAATATATATATATATATATATATAAGTATATAAATATACTATATATATCGCGAAGTAAAAACCCCGGTCCCCCCCAACCCAAAAACCCCTGATATATATATATATTTTTGATATCAGCAGGACCAGGCGAAGGCCACTCCAATGTCCTGAACCCCAGACCAATTTTGGAATATGGTATATTAAATATACAGGCAGAGGAATTTCAGATATTTTTTTGAATGAATTCACTCACACATTCATCACCTGATGAGTATAGAGTAATTCATCGAGAAAAGTCATAGGAGTTAGCAAATACTACGGTCCAGTATAAGAAAAAACTTCGGCATTGTTCGCAAACTTGCAAGAAATTCCTATATGTTATGCAAATTCTTTAATGAGTGATTACCTTTAATGATTTGCGCTTATATAAATATTGCTAATATATAGATATAATATATATATATATATATATAATATATGATATAGTATAATATATATATATATATAAATTATATATATATAATATATATATAACTATATAATTATATATATATAGAATATATATATATATATAATAATATAATTATATATATATACTATATATTTAAGTTTGCGAAACCTAATTACACTATACGATCCGCGTTGCATGTTTTAGACCTCTTTAAAGATCATTCTCCACTTTAGTGATTAAATTTTATATAATGATGGTGGTAAATGCCATTGGAAGGAAAGGGTGAATGGAAATGCAAATGAGGAGTCAGAGAGAAATAATGAAAATCTTGAGTTGAATGAAGGAGATAACGCCCAAGGACAAGGACATGAAGGTCCAGAGGGGGGTAGCGATGTGCTCGTTGCCCAGGGAGACTCACCTCCCCAAGGGACCCCTCCAGCACTAGTTCCAGATCCGAATGTTGGCCAAAATCCTGATCACACTCTTCTGAGGCAATCCCCCCACGGTATTAGAGAAGGAGAACCTCCGAGGAGAGAGGACCATCCCCCCTATTATTTGAAAACCGCCACAGTGGACAGCACACTGGATTCGCAATTAATGCCTATTACCGCACAGGGTGCAAGAAGAGCCGAATAAACTGGGGTGCTACAGACCCTCAGACACCGAAAACCCATGGAAATAAATGGGAAGGTAAAGAATAACCGTAGTTGCTCTACAAGGGCTAGAAGACCCATTATTGAATCCCGAACAGCAGTCATAACCATTCTTCCACCTGCAGGGGTACAACCTAGCTGCACAGCCACCGCACCCACCCTAGGAAAAGGACAGCATGGCTTGCCCACATCCACCGCACCAAACCCTAGAGGACACAGCCACACATGGCTGCTCAGCCACAGAGTTCCAAACCTCGTAGGGGACCACCATCGGGTAACAACACGTATTCAGTGGCCACCACGGGCCCCCCTCATCTTTCAGCACAGTGGTGTTCAGTTCAGTGGAGCACCAGCGTATACCCCTATGCCAACCGTCCTATCTTATCCGCGAATGTGACAGATATCCTTATATGCCTCACAACACCAAGCGACATTCCCAGCTTCTACCAAGGCAACTATCTACACTTGCTCTGCCCTGAGGTGCCAAAGCCCTAAAACGTTCATGGTAAAAGTCTTTAAAACCAGACTCGGACTGAGCACTCCAGATATGGTACTTTTCATTAATGAAACTCATTGCTAGCACATAACAGAAAGCAAAAGATACTTTGCCAGATCAGCATTACACAAAATTAGATAGTAAAGCGACGCTATTATTGCTCCTACTGATCCCGGTTTCTCTCGATTTTAAAAGCAATACTAGAGATTTTTGGCTCATTAAGTCCTAGCTTACACACGGAAAGTATAAGAAGAAAATGTTTCGAGCATTTGCGCCACTCTCCTCGCCCCCTCCACTGCATCGGACGGTGAATAGTTAAAAAGAGGAAATCGAAGATCTAAACAAACTCTCTTCTTATCCAGTCAGCCTTCATCAGCTAGGATTAACACTAAAGTCACGTAAGCCTCTAGGCCCCTTCAAGAAGTCATATCAATAATTTGACAGCCAAAGTTTAGTGATAGACCTCGATAGCGATGCAATGTTAATTCTAAACACATAAACTAATTTCATTGGAAATCATCAAACCTCTCAGGAGCGGAAGGATGTTGAAGGATAAAAGAAAAAATATTCAAGCATTGATATGGAAATAAGTAGTCTGAACTGTTGAACAATTATTATCAAATTCGAAAGGCTTTATTGAATGGATAACAAAGACAACCGGACTCCGCACCACACAAGTGTCATGCCCGAGACGAACGGAAATAGCAGAGAAGTCAGAGTACAACAACGCTTACAAGAAACAATAAAAGTCTGTCCAGCAAAACCGATAGAGAAAAGAAAGAGAAGAATGAGGATCAACTAATGTTCCGGAGGAACCAGTATGAGGCAAGAACAGAGCAAACTCCACGAAAAACCAAAGAACTAATAGAGAATTATAGTAACAAGAATGAAAGAAAACGCGCAGGCATTTAAAACGAATTATGAAAGGCATTCCGGCCAAAGAACCTCCCGCTGGGGATTGCCATGCGGGGGCCAACTTTATCATAGAGGGGCTCCAACCCAGGTGGCAGGGATGTCCTTCATGGAAACCTCTTCCGAAAAAACCCAAGTGTTCCTTCCATACAAACAACAAGTTCTATACTGACAACGGCTGAAGGCCCAGAAACCTGAGGTCTTCCCGAAGACAGCGAGGCCCCAGACCTCACGAGAAACAAGAGAGAGACAAGCCCTCCGGTGAGAATATAAGCACTATTTATTGTCAGAAGCCAGCGAGAGACTCTAATTAGTGAAGAAAAGAGAAACAGATCCCTAGATAGAGAGCCTTTTCCTCTCCCTCGCCGAGAAAAACAGACAGAGAAAATCTTTCGAGGGCAAAGGCGGAAAACATAAGAAGAAAAATAAGACAGGATCGTATGAATAATGCCGTGGTATTAAAATGAAGAGAAAGATAAAAAAGTTGCCCAAACATTTTTTCAGGAAAGTGTTGAAAAACCATACAAACTGGGACACCATTTCTATACTAATGTCCATCTTACTCCCTCAATAGGTAGTAAAGAAGCTAGAGCGTGTGTTTTATTAGATTGTGGGAGCAGCATATCCCTCGTAACACCCAAGCGTTTAAAAGAGTTAGAGAAAGAAGGTAACTTCAAGATACCGCTCCGAAAAACCGACCTGGTGGTGCAAGGGGTCGATAACAACCCAACTTAGGGAAGAGGGGATCCGTCAATCCCTCTCTCCCTCTTATAAATCTTCCCTCACTCACTCCAAGTGAGCGAGGTACAGGGAGAACCCAGTTGGTCCATGTTGTTGGGGAACAACATTTTATCTAATTTACCCATCACTTTGAATATGTTTTCTTCAAAAATGTCTATCCACGAAGAAAAAGAGATAGACATACCAGTCTTTGCCAAATATGGTATTTATTTAGTCCGAGAACACACAGATGAGAGCCTTAGAGAAATAAAAGACTCCCCTCTGCCAAAAGATCCACCCAAGCCATCAGTGGCCAAAAGGGAAAAAAGTAGAAGGTACTCGCACAATTGAGGAACATCGCTGTATTCTCTACTCTTGATACAATAAGAAGTACCTTGAAAGCTACAATCTTTGCCACAGAAATCTAAGTTTACCCTGAAGTCGACCCAGCACATGTGCGCACGGTCCCTCCATTGCAAAGGAAGAACAACCCTTCAGTCAATCCCCCCGCGTTGCACGGTATTCCCACAGGAAGAAAGAAGCACTTTCACTGACGGCCCCAAGCAGCCCTCCGCGCCTCAGGAAAATAAAAAAGTCCATGCATCGCTACGTACCGCCGAGCCCAGCTAATCGAGAGACAGAGAACGAGCCAGAAAAGAAGAAAGTCCTAGCCTCCCCTCCTCCTCACAGCCTGCGCCAGAGAGCCAAGCCAAAAACATAACACACTTCTATAAAACAAGAAAGTTCGACTCAACGGAGAATTTACAGCTTCAACGAACCCTGACCCTAACCAAAAAACATTAATGATCGATGAATATGTATGCACTTTGAAGTTGACTTGAAGATACTATACTCCAAGCAATTCGCATGCAATAAAGGATAGACCTAGTCTCATGATGTTTTTGATTGACGAAAGTGTCATCATACCCCACGGTCTCTAGATGACCACTGTTATGATTCGCAAAACACAGTCAGTCCGTTAAGGAATAACAGAATTTGCCTCAAGTTACATCAATTTGAGCGACAACAATTCCATTGAAAAAAGTATCAACTCTAGTAATAGTACCCACTAATCAGCCAATCCACTATAAAAGCCAGACATTAAGTGGACACAGTGAGTTGTGTCACTCAACTGTACCACATGCTCTAAAGGTCTATCAAAGACAGAATTAAGGAAAAGTAAAAATGATTCATCGAAAAAAGATGTCAAAGGAAGACGCTAGAACAGCCAACTCCTTGAAAAGCCAGAGAGTACTTAGAGACTTGCTTAATCTTTGATGAAAAGACCATAACTCAGCACTGATGATGATGCGTGCAATATCAACCCAACGTCTGCCCGCTCAGAAGTTTAACTGACACTACTCCCGGCCTCAGAACGCTTCCTAAAGTATCTTCCGAATAAACACTTACCGGTGCCCATAAGTACTTACAGGACATCGATGATTACACGGATGCAGCGTTGGAAAAGGGATATACTCAAGGCCTGTGATAGCCCACATCTTCCCCACTAGTAGTGGCAAAAAGACAGTTCAAAACCGAAGGGTGCCTTGATTACCAGCTACCTCAACCCTACACGTGTCCAACGTCTATCCGTCTTCCCATCATAGAGGAAATTCTTTAGTCGCTCGGGGAAACACATTTTTACATTCGATGACTTACTCGACGCGTCTTGCTATACGAAATAGAGAAGAAAACCAAAAAGCTAAATGCGTGTTAGACTAGAAAGGGTTAGTTTGGCCCTACCAAACGCAACCTTGCCACCGCAATATCCCCATCCTTCGCATGCTAGGCAATGACAATGCCTTAAATCACCTTTAGGACCAGTTGCACAGTTCTATCTTGACGACGTACTAGTGCTAGGAAAGATGAACATCCGAAAATATCAAAAAGTTCTAACTTGCTTTCCGAGAAACAACTTGAGAGTAAACTGTCCAAGTGCACTCTCTTTACATTCATTCAGTTTTGTACTACGGATCAGAGATAGTTAAAGATGATAGCCCTATCCTTGAAATAGAAACAATAAAAGTTCATCCCTCCGACGATGCAAGTAGACACAGTCCAACTTGGTTTCTTCTCGTAATTTCGCTTTTTAATAGACAAATTCGCAGTCGTGGCACACCCACTGTATTGATTAGTAAAAAAGAATGTCCCCTTTATGGACAAAATATGCAAACAAGACATCTGACACTTCGAAAGATAAGTGTTCGATACAACCACGCTCACATTCCCGATTATTAGCAAGAAATTCTTCTAAATACAGAAGACGCCGTGCACGACACGGAATGGGGTGTTCTACCAGCTTACGAACGAAGGGAAAGAGAAACCCCTTCCTTCGTCTCCGGTACTAGACAAGTCTAGAAGAATCTATGATACGATAGAAAAGAAGGCTGCCGTAGTCGTTTGCTTGCCAAAAGTTCAAAACACCGTCTTCGGCTATAAGGTCACCATTATCACTGATAATCAGGCCCCCTTTGTTTCATCTTCGAAAAATAACAGCAACTGGGACGCTTACAAGATGGAATTGTTCCTAATACGATTCCTCCACTATATCTATAAAAAGGCTAAACCAATTACCCGCCTGATATTGTGAGTCAGACACCCCACCTAACGTTGTGTAGCAACTTGTTGAAAACAGAGGATTTACCATCGAACAGACTGGCACTGAGTAGGGAAACTTTCATTACCAAGAACAAGCTCATGAAAAGTTAAATAAAATTGGTTGAAATGGGTTTCGGAACCTCAAAGACCTATCCCCACAATGTCCTTATAGAGTTCTATACATACGCCACACCAAAGCGATCCTTTGTCATCCAGGTCCCTCGACAACTACACGTGATGTAGACCAATGCCTGCCCGCTGGCAGCAATGGAGCCATATAAGGACAGAAAGAGAGTGAAGGAAAATACGCTTTCCCCACTTAGCAAAATTAAAAAATATGCCAGCCATTGTTGTATTAGGCTAAGTAGTACAAAGTCACAAACCTCCATGCAGAGATAAACATGATGGCCTATTGCCCCTACACAGCCTTTTTCCACGCGGGTCCATGTTTATGTATTGAAAACTTCCCACTTACCGAGTCCGGAGCCAACATACTATACTAGTTTCCGTACGTTTTACGCGTACGTCAACTAGACCTTGTAAAACTAGACAAGTAAAGAATTTGCCGAGCACTGCAAGAGAGATTTCTATGTGACACAGCTCCCCAACTTCGTGTGTTCTGACAATCCCAGAGTTCACAAGCCAGGTGTTAAAGGCAAGCCCTGGAGAATAAAAAAAAAGGAGAAATCATGCCTTACAAAGCATCCCAAAACTGAGTTTGGACAAGAATAAATCTGATTATCGAGTCTTATTTTACGACACTACGTCAATGACAACCACACAAATTGCGAAGAATCACTGAATTTCGCCCAAATCGCGATAATTCTGCTTACAATCGATCTATCGGTTCATCCCCCCACTTATCCATGGTTACGTAAAGAGAGTCCCTTACGAAATGGAAGATTATGCTTCTCCTTTTGTAAATTAAAACCAGAGAAAAATGAGGTTCATATTCAATGACTGGATGTCTGACGGAAAGATCGATATATAGAGATTGCAGAAAAGGTGGAGAAAAACGACCTAAAACATTTGGTATCAACACAAGAAGGCAAGCAGAGGAGAATCAAATCGAGAACTACCGTTTCATTCCGAGCAATCAAAAGCTAATCATAGTTTCAAACTACTGTCCCAAGTTGAAGGCCATATATGTCCGATGTTTGAGAGACCAAACAAATTCGATGGTAATCTGCAGAAGTTCAGTAAGACTCTCCTGTGACAATGCTAAGGTATGACCGCTGAAATTGCAGAATACCCGGTCGACTTACGAACATGAAGTTGGAATCCTCACGAGTTAAAAAGATGTTAAACTCCAAAGGAAGATTGACGAAGAGGAAGAAGATGAGATGCGCCAAATAGCTGAATCAGAACTTCGATTCCAGAATCAGAGGATGATATGGAAATTTATTCTCCACCACCCGAACCATCGTCTTCCGTTATTATTTCCCAACTTCTCCACCACATCCAACCCAATATGAACACCAACCTCTCCAGATCCCCCACAGCCTCAAACTCAGTTCGAATACATTTCGCCGACAGCTCCTCCACCACAGTCAACACAGACTAGAAACTATTGGGAAAGCTATCAAGCCCCATCAAAGAAACCATTCCGGTGAAACGCAAGACGGAGGAAGTAGTAGAACAAAAGAGACAGAACGACGAAGTTGTAGAAAAGAGATATAGCGATTAGCTCGCAGTAGAAGTGCCCCTTCCAAAGAGGATTTTGTTTGTTCCACGCTTAGAAATGACTTCCAAGAACACCTCTCACCCCCTTCGGGTCAAAGAAAGAGTTCAACCATCTCTTGTCCCCCATACACAAGAATTT
The DNA here is from genome assembly GCA_015478945.1 of Trachelipus rathkii. Lineage (NCBI taxonomy): Eukaryota > Metazoa > Arthropoda > Malacostraca > Isopoda > Trachelipodidae > Trachelipus > Trachelipus rathkii. The sequence continues at coordinate 2,264 of JABUQX010134455.1, read as the reverse complement.
ACCAGTAATACCACGTTAGAAAATGTCCACAGGACCACCCGCAACGAAGTAAATATACGAGCCTACGGCGATCACTCTCCAGAATTCCTTCCCCAGAGAAATCTCCCAATGTCCCTGAAAGAAGATTGCCACTATCAAATTGTCCCACTGTTTAGAATCGCCACCCAAGAAATCATCACAGAAAGACAGTATGAACAGGACCCTCTTAACAGACCACACAATTTGTTTGTCCCAGAATTCTACTCAAGAATTACAACAAGTCAAACGAGATACACGACAGGACTGCATACAACAAGCAGAGGCAAGTGACAATACGAAGACTATAGCGAAAACTTCTGTCCAACCTCCGCCTTGTTAATAGATTAAACAATAGTAAGTGGTAAGGACTTCACATCGTACCCCGGCTATTACATTCATTTCAATTCTGGACATTCTTTAAAAGGAAGAAATCCTTTGTTTGAATAGATTTTATAGATTTAAGGAGATATTCTTCAAATAAGAATACACTTTAATTTTAAGAAGATACTTTAATTTTAAAGAACAATGAAACACACCAATCACTTGCATCGGTTATGTAAAATAGGAGTAATAACTCTAAAAAAGCATAAGAAAATAATAGTAAAAGTAGATTGAGTTTGATTCGGCCTTCTAAATACTTGAAATTGCACTTTTTAATTTCTAGGACAAGTTGACAGACATTGTTATACCTTTGCTTCACCTATACTAAAATAACACTAGGATTAGAAAAAAGATTGTTTATAGAGATTAAGAATCTAACGATCGTTTAGCTAATCCTTAGCCTGATTAGAAACGGTAATCTGTTAGTGTTATCTCATTATACAGTTATCATCTTCATATTTTCTGCTTATTTTTTTACTACAAAAATTTTAAAGGATACGTTTGACTCCAGTGAGTGGCTGAGATTTTAATAAAAAATACTGAAAGTTTTATTCAGGTATAAAAGATAAAAATCTTTTTTGTTAAGAGAAGTAAAAAAAAAAGAAACTAAAAAAAGTAAAATCTTAAGTAATGTAGTTAAGTAACTAAATATAAAAGTAAGAATCTTAAGTAAGTAAGTAAACATAATAATAATTAAGTATTGAGTTAAAGAAACTTAGAAAGTTAACATCTTAGTAAAAATGTAAGCAACCTTAACTAACAAATTTATAATGTAAGAAATCATTAAGATTAAAACGCAAACAATTTGCTAATAATTACTAAGTTCCAATTTAAAAATTTAATTACATTTCTTAAAAAACTTGAAATTATTCTGGAAACAAATACTTCAATGATTCAAATATTCAATAATGAATTCGGAAAAATATCTTTCTAATCTCACATCATCTAACACATGTCAAAAGCATAATAGTAAAAGACATGAAGAAACAAAATTCTGCCTGTTTTTTATATCGCACCGTGAAGTAAGTTTTATAGAGATATTTAAATCTAATTGTTCATTAGAATGTCCCTCAGACGTAAAAGAAACGGCAAAAACAACCAAACTAGTGAACAACATCAAAGACTCTCTTACCAACGTTCGAAACCACATTTCTGAATGTCCGATCACACAAAGGCTCACCAATGGAATCTTAACTAATACCATTCCGAGTAAAAAGTCTCTTAGCCCAGCGAATTTAAACTGACAGTAATGATTACCTTTGGTATCTCAGACGATCCAAGAAAGAAACGAGCGCTTTTGAGTCGGAGAGACTTCCCGCACATCTCATTATTTGACGGCTACAGAAAGCAAGTAAAGTCCTGTAGAAAAAAATTACATCTAGCAAACTACGTCCTACATCAAACCCTACTCATTACCGAATACTAAAAGACGCATCATTAAAGGCAATACTCCGCACTTAATAAACTTAGGGATAGCTACGAAAGTATTGATTACCACAGTCTAAGCTACGCATAACATTATAACCAATGGCGGTGACAGATCCGCGCATTAGTAAATCTTAAGTCGAGCAAGCTATAGACAGATACACAAGACTCACCAATTGGTGATGAACCTCTCTCAACTCGCTAAAAGTAAATTCTAAACTCCCAACTTACTCTCCTATATCCTCTTACCTTCATTCTAGCAAATGAACAAAGAAACTTAACTGCATCACGTTAGACCCCTAGAAAACAAAAACATACGCAAATCCTTCTGGACTATCTTGGACTTATCAATCTGCAGCAGCCCTTATAACTAATATACTTAATACCTTTTATCCATGGACAAATTCACGTCTATAAACTCGTATACCTTTTCCTACTCA